>JAQIXJ010000058.1:0-62157 GCA_034700185.1 Phthiracarus laevigatus | reverse complement strand
ATTGGTTTCACAAACAGATTTGTGGCGTTTAAATCATAAACTGATTTTATCGGATCAACAATTTATTGAAATAATATCAAACACTAATAATTTAGATTCAATAGAATCGAATTTTGTTTCAGTATTTGTTAAAACTAAATACGAATTTAATTCAAGTGAACAGTTATCTAAACTAAAGTTAAACTGATAAATAAAATACGAAAACAATAACGAACATTCATAATGCGCTCAATTTGATCCTATTGTTAACATCTTTAATTTATATATTATTATAGTTAGTCATATTTATAATAAACCTTTAAGTATATCGATATGTATAACACATTCGTTATCACAAAATAAGTTTTATATACAAAACGAAATATTAATTTTTATTATATTTTGTATTATTAAGGTGACACAACTTTGCCAATTTTTACATCTAATTTTAGTAATAATGAATTACACGGTTTGATATTTTAGTCAATTATAGGTCAATCAATATACATAACGTCTTAAGACAAGATTTTAAAAAATTAAACTATTGTTCTCGTATAATTCAAATATTAGTAATGGCGGATACTAAGATAAGATATTTTGAGAAAAATTAATTAGAAGTGATTACTAAATTGGTTGCTAAAAAAATTCACCAGCAATCGTACCTTCAATTACTGTCATTTTATTAGTTTTAAGTGACCTTTTACCCCAATGGGGCAAAAACTAAATCAATGCAAAATCGTGACAATGGTCAGTTACTATGGGGTTAAACTCACTTTATGCCCCAATTGGGTAAAAACTCAATTAATGCAAAATCGTTAAAGTTGTCGGTTGCTTTGGGGCAAAAAGTGAGTTTTTACCCCCAATGAGGTAAAAACTCAGTTCGATTAATAGACACCAATTCAAATAAAATATATTATAATTGCAAAGATTACAGTCTGGAAGTTTTTATTTTCAATTTTTTCAATAAGCTATAGAAACTTAGTTTTTACCCCATGAGGCAAAATCATTTTTATGGGTGCTGGTTACTATGGGGCATAAACTCAGTTTATGCCCCACCCGTCATACTCATTTAGTTTTTGTCCCATTGGGGTATAAGGTCACGTAAAACGGTAGTTGTTTATATAAGACATGTAAACGAGCCAGCGGTTCTCCAATGGGTTTTGCCTGGCTTCTTTTTATTTTAAATTTTTCTTTTGCTATATTATGTGGTTTAAACTATATTCCACTTAGAAGTGAACAATATATTTTTCATTTAAAAACTTGATACTTATTTAAGATTTTGTTATCTAAGATTTTAAACAAATTAGCTCCACTCCAACCGCTGGATTTTCAATTTTACTCCAAAATCGAGCCTAAGCCAGACCGAGCTTAAAATATCGGGTCATGTTTTAGCTCTGTACTGAAAAGTTAATTTAAATGTGTGATATAAAATTTAAAATTTTCGAAAATAGTAGGTTTTAGTTTTATTTTATACTAACGTGTAAGTTATATTTCTTAATGTTTTATTGTGGCAATAGAATACAGATAAATTTGGAACAGTGTGTTGTGTCCATAATAGTTATCAATATTAATATAATTAGTAAAGAGCGGATTTATATTCTCAAAAAAACTCAAAAATGCGAATATTTATTCTCAAAAAATTGCTCAAATATTCTTTTATAATCTTTTATTTTTACATCATATTTGGTTGTTATTAACAACCATAAGCATACATAAATTTTTCACCATTGAATTTTCTCTTCTGCCACTGAGAATGTTTTAAAAATGCTTAATGAATAAAATGCGTAATTGAAACTTTTGTAACATATCTTTTCCAAATAACTTTACATAATTTTGAAGCTTAGTTTTTAGTAATGTTTTGCTTCTTCCCATTTTAGTAACGCGATACAACTAGCTTAGAGTTTTCCTTTCTTCAAACATTTTAGAATGTAAAACTTGGTAAATGTTTCAATTTTGCTTATACTTAGTTTTATTGCCTAAATTTCTTGAAAAAACAGTAATAAAAGGGCGATTTAAGACTTATTTAATTAGCATTTAGGAGTCAAAAGTACAAAATATGCCTTAAATATTCTTTTATCAGTAAATATGTAAACGAATATTCGCATATTCTTTTTTGTAAAATACTTTAAAATATGCTTTTTATTCTTTTATAATCTTTAATGTCAAAATCCGCTCTTTAATAATTAGTGATCGTATAGTACGGTATACCTTCATTGACCATTTGAAGCACAGACGGACGGACGGATGCGACAGTCATAATCTTTTCAAAATGAGCAATAAATATATTACTAATTTATTCGTAACAATAATTTCAATAAAACAATGAAATGTAAACAAAATTTTATTCTTATTCAATTAAGTTTGTGAATCGATTCATTATACAAGCTTTTATGTGAACATTTAATACAATTTAACAGCAAAAGCGGCAAAAAAATTGATTAAATTTTATAAATTAGAAAAATATTCATCACATAATTATAGCTTTCTCAGCGAAAAATGATTTCTGTTATATAAATAAGATTATAGCGTAATGCACTAAGAATTTCATTATTTTTCAAACTAAAATAAATGTTTAGATAAAAATAGCGAAGAGAACTGGTAGTGGATAAATAAAAATTAAATAAACAAAAATCGGTTAACATTTAAAATAGCTATTTCGTAGGTTAATATTCTGTAAATAAGTTATGATAATAAAATTTATTAAATGTAAACACTACTCGAAATGTGTGTTTTCTATATCGATAAATAGATAGCTACCACACAAAGACTAAGTTTTTATCGCATAATTTCAATCCATTCATTATTATTATTCGCGTAAATATAATTATTTAAAAAAATAATAACAGCGCCGCTAATTTTGAAACAAAGTTCTAGTGAAGTCAATATAGTCGTAACCATTTGGTACTTCTCTTCCCGTTTTGGGATCAACATATTTCTTCATACGGCGCATACAATACTCGGCCATTTCTTTCGTAAGGTTCTGCGCAAAAAAAATCAAACAAATTTAAGATTCATCCAGAAAAATTGATAAAACAATTTGAAAATGAATGCGAACCTGATATAGATCATCGGAAGTAACGTATGCGCGTTCATTGGCAGCGATAGCTCTGAACGCGTTCTCGATTTCTTCACTGGTTGTGACATTTTCGGTTTCTCTAGAAATCATAAATGCCATATATTCTTGCAACGATACGTAACCGTCTCTATTTGGATCGACAACATCTAAAATGGCTTCAAACTCGGGGTCAGGCTGTCCCTCGTCCACCATTGGTAAATCGTATCCCAACGCGCGTAAGCAACTCTTGAATTCTTGGTGATTCAAACGACCAGATTTATCTTTATCGAAATGCTTAAACATCATCGAAAACTCTTTGAGCGCGTCTTCCGAAACACCCGATTGATTTCTGGCCTGTATTTGTTGCTCAAGATTGTGTTGCATTCTCATACCCAACTGATCCAATTGATCCCATTGCTGTGCCAGACCAACGGTGCTGTGTTCGGTGTATCGATTATCCAAAATTAGATGCTCCTCAAGAATAGCGCCTAAATCTTCGATCTTTTTAAGATCACTCTTTTTCGCACGAACATCGGCCGCTTTACGGCGTGTGGCCTCGAGCTGCGCCTCAAGAGTTCCAGTTCCTTCCATCATTGATGAACTGTAAACATTTACGATAAAAATTAATAAAATGTCAATACAATGGGAGAATGTTATATTAAATTTGATAAGATTAAATTAAATATCAATCTAACCCGTCTAAGAGCCACATTCTGTAGTTTTGCGGTTACGATGAGCGCCATCATTCAAAAAAATTGTGAATAAAAACAAATTCTATATTAGTATCAAACTCTAAAACATGTTAATAATTAATAGCATTCAAGTGTGTGGAAATAACTAATGCTTTGCTAAACAATTCAAAAATAAATTTCACAGAAAGCTTAGTATACCGAGTTTCGGTAATCCATTGATGGAAAATGTTGGCATGTTTTGCGAATTCACGCCTAAGTCTATCATTTTCTTCTTGTCTCTGGTACTCCTTAGCGAGTTCTACGTCTCTCTCTTGAATAATTTTCTGGAGATTACGCCACGTGTCTTCCAACGCTTCCATCGTAAACCAAGTGTAAGGATTAGAGCCAACATTAAAGCTTTTGATTTGACGGTCTAATTGCGCCAAAACTTCGAAATCGTTTTGCGCCGACGAAAGCGATGCCTGAAATTGCGAATGCGCTTCACGTAACGCTCGAATCTCTTCGATCGAATTGCATCGAACAGGATCCGTCAAATCTTCTTCGGCGTTCTCGAACCACGAATTAAATGCTGACGCTTTTTTAGCAAACGTGAGGAACAAGTCTTCGATTTGTTTGAACTGTTCCTGCATTCTGAGCAAACGTTGTTTACGCGCTTCACTCGCACCCAATAAATTATGCCAACGACTCATAACGTCGTCGTGTCTTTTGATTATGGCTTGCGTTTGATTATGATTAGCTGCCACTAACTGATCCTTAAGCTGAGTTATGCTGTGTATACCTTCCTGTTCGAACGCAGCCAATCCAGCATCAAATGTTTCTTGTTTCTTAAATTTCAAATAATTATTGAAACTTCAATATCATATACAAAATAGTGTATGAATTACGTACAGTTAAAAGTGTAGAAACACTTGACAAATCGCGTCCATAATCATCACTACGAACTTGTACTTCTTTGTCTGCGATCCAACTCTCGACAACATCCGCTTTCCACATAAATTGCAGATAAGCAGAGTTATCCATAAGTTTACTCTTTCGTCGTCGCGCGGATGATTCCAACGAATCCAATCGAGATTGAAGTTGTTGCAAACGCTGATCGATTCCATCTGAATGGTGATTGCCTTCAGATATTAACTGTTGACCGGCAGATATTATGTCAGCGCAACGTTCCCTATGAACAGCAAAATCCGCTTCAAAAGCATCGTGTTTTTTCAATAATCCTTGAACGGCAGCCATTGTGTCGCCATAATCTTCGATCGAAAGCAATTGTTGCTTTTCCGAAATCCAAGCCTCTTCTTCCTCCACTTTAGCCAAAAATTGCTGGAACACTAGAGATTCTTCCAATTTGTTTCCTCTTAAATTTGCCATTCTCTTCAAATCTTGCCAATTTTGTTCTAAAGCTTGCAATCTTTGCTCGATTTCGGGAACACCAAGATTCGACTCAACCATTAATTTTTGACCAGCGTCTTGAACCGCTTGAATTGACGGCTCGTGCGAACCCAATTCAGCCTCTAATCGTTTATGTTTCTTACGCAAGTTTTGAACACCAGTTAAATCTCTGCCATAATCATCCGAACTGACAAGAAGTTTCTTTTCTTTGATCCAACTCTCCTCATCTGCGATATCTCTGAAGAACTGGTGAAGAGTGTTGGCCTCATTCAATCGCGTTCTTCTATACGTGGCTAATGTTTTAACTCTTTCATATCTCTCATTAATAGACAATCGTTTTTCTTGAATGGTTGCGGTGTCGAACTGTCCAGACTCTATAAGACTATCAGCCAAAGCATTCATATCTTTGATTCTCTCGTCGTGTGCAGCGATGTCTGCTTCCACTAATTGATGCTTTTTGATCAAGTTTTGAACTGACGATAAGTCTTTGCCAGAATCTTCAGACTTCAGTAAACTCTCAACTTCTCCCAACCAGAAGTCAATGTCCTTAACTGCAGCGTTAAACGTTCTTTGTTTATTTGCTTCTTTTAATTTTAATGACTTTTCAGATGTCTTCTGAGATAAATTATTCCATTGTTCGAAAATTGATGTCAGTCTTTGCTGTACAGCCTCTTCACTGCCCGCGCACTTTCTTTTATCAATAAGATTTTCACCCATTCCTAAAACAGATTGAATACGATCGGCGTTTGCTGCCAATTCAGCTTCAAATGCTATTTATAATTCAAATAAATTTTAAGTTTGATTAATATAAATATAAATGGTTAAGCTATACCTTGATGTTTCTGATGCTTAGATTGTATGTTAGCCGGATCTTTATAGCTTTCATCCATAGCCATCTGTAGCTTCTCTGCGATCCAATTCTCGATTTCATCGGCATCTCTCGAAAATTGCTGCAAAGTTTGTGATTCACCCAATTTAGACCTCTTTTCGATGAGCGCATCTTTCAAGTGTTTCCAGCGATTCAACACTTGCTCTTTCTTTTCATTTATCGGATCAGACGCGTAATGCTGCGCATCAATTAATTGATCGGCAAGCGCTGTGAGCGCAGCTATTTTCTCCTCTTGAGCGCTGATTGCCTTATCGAAGTCTTCGTGTTTCTTTATGAGTGCCTCAACATTATCGCCTCCCATATCATCGGAGCTAAGAAAAGCTTCTCTGCTGGCCATCCAATTTTCTGCCTGTTCACAGTCTCTATAGAACAGCTGTAATTCAAGGCATTGATCTAATTTCATTCGCCTCATAATCCACGCTTTTTCAAGTTCTTCACGAGCATTGTTTAGTTTATCTAACTTTTCTTGAACTTCAGGACTGGCATAATGTTGGGATTGAAGTAAATGCTGTCCAAAAGCCTCAAATGCTTGAAAAGCACCAGTTCTTGCATCGATTTCTGTTCTATGTTCTTGTTGTCGCTCTAATAACGCTTCAGCACCGGTTACATCATTCGCCAATTCATCCGATGATACTAAACTCATCATTGTATTGATCCAACTCATAAGATCCCGATAATCGGATAAAAATCTTTGCAGATCATAAGAATCCAACAATTTTTCTTTGCGGGCATTTGCTTTGGCAGTCAATTGAGTCCATTCTTCATTAATTTCTCTCTGTTTTTCGTAAGTCTGTTCAGCCGATTCTGGATGCGTTTGCATCAAACGGCGAGCAGTTTCATCTAATTGTTTAATCTTATCGCCCAAAGCTGCCAAATCTCGTTCTAATCCATCGTGTTTTCTCTGCAATGTCTGAACGGATCTTAAGTCATGTCCATAATCATCATTATTCAATGCTTCATCTTTTTCTTGTATCCAATCTTTAGTCTCATCGACATCTCTATGGAAACGTTGAACCTCGTGAGCGGAACCCAATTGTTGCGCTCTCTGACTCGTAACATCTTGCAGATGAGACCACTTTATATTGAGTTCTTCCACCTGTTGATTAATTTTAACCGCTGCTTCTGTTTGTCCCAAATTCGACAACTGAGTGGCCACTTCATTCATCTCCGCGAGTCTAACTTCGTTTGATCGCAAATCAGACATAAAGTCATCGAACTTTTTCTGGAAAACTTCTACTTGTTCCAGATCATCGCCAACTTCTTGTATGGAAGCCACTTGTTCTTTATCCTTAATCCATTGCGCCAATTCAGCGGCTTCTCGAACCAATTGATACGCTTTGCATGATTCCTCTAATTTAGTCTTACGCTCTCTTCCAAGCGCTAACAAGTTATCGTATTGCGCCTCAATCTGCGATTGTCGAGCACTGATCGAACTTTGATCGGCTAAGTGTTGTTGGCTCGCAGATAATGCCGCTTCGATCTTCTTGACATAAGCGGCGGGAACAAAGCCCTGTCTATCGTTCACTTCTACTTTCCACCAATCTTTGTTGTTCGAGTTCAATAGCGATAAAACGTCACCCTTTTTCATGGACACCTCTCGAGGAGACTTTTCTGTATAATCATATAAAGCCATAACGAATTCCTTGCCGGCGTGATCGACAACAGGAGTTTCCTGTTGCTTACAGTTCTGCGCCTGTTGTCTCAATGAAACAATAGTGTTTTTAAACGCTTCCAAATCAGCCATTAATGCCTCATGCTTTTTCAACAACGCTTCGGTGGAATCTTCATCTTTACCGAAATCCTGACTGCCAACAATAGGCTCTTTCTCTTTCATCCACGATTCCGCTTCATTAGCGTCTGCGAAGTATTGATGCGCTTGTAATGAGTCTTCTAAATCTTGCTTTCGTTGATTAGCTTTATCTTTAAGCGAATGCCATTTATCATTAAGAGAATGAACCCTCTTTTGAATCTCATCTTTGGCGAAATGTCCTTCTCTTATCATCTCTTCAGCGCTCTGACAGACAGAACGAATTCTATGTTCGTGATTATTAATCTCAGCTAACATAGCCTGATGTTTCTTTATTAGATTCTGAACGCCAATTAAATCCCTGCCTCTGTTAGTTGAAGCAGCAATTGGTTCCTTCTCTCGAATCCACGATTCTTCGTCTTCAATATCTCTAAAAAGTTGTTGCACTCTAAGAGAATCATTGAGTCTAAGTCTTCGAGCAACGACTGGAGCCTGAAGAGCATTATATCTCTCAACGAGTGCCTGCTGTTTCGATTGAATAGCATCAGAATCAAAATGTCCGCTTTCAACAAATTGATTAGCGTGTATAACAACGCCATCAACTCTGTCCTGATGTGAAGCGATGTCAGCTTCGAGTAAAGCCTGTTTTTTCAGCAAATTTTGTACTGAAGTCAAGTCTTTGCCGTAATCTTCGGACTGAACTTGTCCCTCAATTTCTGTGAGCCAAAGTTCAATGTCTTCAACGCTGCGATTGAACTGTTGTTGAGCGGCGGCGTCCTTTAATTTTGAACCTTTATCTTCAGCCGCTTCTACAAGAGATTGCCATAATTCGCAAATCTCCGTAACTCTTTCGTTAATTCTCGGCGACGCGTAATGGTTTCCATCGATTAATTCTTTGCCTAATGTAGTGATTTCGTCGATTCGAGACTTATTTGCGTTTAATTCTTGATTAAAATTTTGATGTTTCTGTAGTTTTCCATTTAAATTTGTAGGATCGAGATAACTTTCATCCGATGCTGTTTTCAATTTTTCAGTAATCCAGCCCTTAGTCTCATCACAGTCTCGTTCGAATTGTTGTAATCTATACGAGTCTTCCAGCATTGCTCGTCGAATACTAGACTTTTCCAATAAAGCATTTCTTCGCTCGAGTAAAGCCTCTCTCCGTTGCGCGACATCATCTGCAGCGTAATGCTGTCCTTCAATCAATTTCGTCGCGAATTCGTCCAACGCTTTGATTTTCTCTTCTTGAGCTGCCAGAGATTTTTCAAAATCCTCGTGTTTTTTAATTAATGCTTCAACAGAATCAAGAGAATCACCCAAATCATCGTTAGCGAGAAAAGCTTCCTGTTTAGCCATCCAAGTGTCCGCTTGTTCGGTATCTCTATAGAAAAGCTGCAAATCCATGCATTGCTCGTATAATATTCTTCTCTCTTCCCAAAGTATTATTAACGACGTTTTTTCGTTCGCAAGAATCACTAACTTATCATTCACTTCATCGGTTGAAATTCCTTGTTCAAGCAGTAAACGTCCGGCTTCTGCAGTGGTTCTGAAGCTATCCTCACGCGCATCAATCTCTCCTCTGTGCTCCTGATGTCTCTCTAACAATGCTTCGGCTCCGGCCACGTCTTTAGCCAATTCATCGGCTGATATGATTCCTTTCATGTCATGAACCCATGATATTAAATCTCTAAAGTCAGCTAAGAATTGGTGCAATAGATATGACTCATCCAAAAGCCGGCGTCTGTCAAGAGCTTTTGCTTTCAACTGTTCCCACGTTGACTCAATTTCAGCGTGTTTTGCGCGCGTTTGTTCGGCGAGATCTTCATGAATACCACATAGTCTTTGCGCCTCCTGTCCTAAGGTATCCACTTTATCCGCAAGCGCTGCTAAATCTCTTTCAATGCCTTCGTGTTTCTGTAAAAGAATTTTAAAAATGAAATATAATATAAACCGAATATAAACAATTTCTTTAATACTTACTCTTTGTAAAGTTTGAACACTAACTAAATCTCTGCCATAATCATCTGAAGAAAGCATAACATCTTTTTCAGTGATCCAAGCAATCGTTTCATCGGCATCTCTATTAAATCTTTGAATTTCGTGCGCACCAAATAATTTTTCTTGCCTTAATAGCGTTAACGCTTTCAATCGCTGCCACGCTTCGTTCAAATCCTCCTTTCGTTTAAAAATTACCTCTCTTTCTGGATGTCCACCGTTTATCAACTGATCCGCCTGTTCGTTGACCTCAAAGATACGGAACTCTTGACTGGCCATATCCTTTTGAAATTCGTCGAACTTTCGTTGCAACACTTCCACGTGCTCCAAGTCTTGACCAATTTCGTCAGTTGTCACAAACGCTTCCTTGTCGTTAATCCAAAACATCACTTCATCGCATTGCCTTAAGAACTGCACCAAAACTAGTGCCTGTTGAAGTTTTAAACCTTTGTCTGCCAATTTTGATAAAAGCAATTCCCATAATCTGTGCAAATCTTCTAACCTTTTCTGTAAACAATAATATAATTATTAACTTTTCAGGAACGAAATTAAAATTATATAAAAGTTGAAATTAAATAAATCATTTAGAAATTAACCAAATAAAAAGTTTAAAACATCTAAAATAAATAAAATCACTAATAATAAGTTAGACTTACTCTGATCACATCAGTGGCAAAGTGTTGCGTATTAATCATTTCCATACCACTATTATCGAGAACAACGATAGCATTTGCATGCGCCGCAACTTCTGCCTCAAACGCTTGATGTTTCTGTATCTTTGCCTGTAAATTAGTGGGATCTTTGTACGACTCGTCAGACGCGGTTTGAAGTTTTTCATTGATCCACGATTCCAGTTCGTCGGCATCGCGTTTAAAGTATTGAAATCGTCGCGAGTCTTCGAGTTGACTTCTCTTATTTTTGGCCACATTTTTAAACTTGTTATAACGACCCAACACTGTCTCACGTCTTTCTTGGATGTCCTCAACCGTTTCCAATACTTTTATATCTTTTGGTGGCTGAATATCCATTTTAGCTGTCTTTTAATTCGAATTTATAATTAGTCATAAAATGATTGTAACCATTTTTGATAAAATAAGAAATCGTCGCGCAATCACTGATAATTTTTTATGTTTTAGCGTTATCTTAGCAATTATTGAATTTTTGAAATTATTTGATAACTCTTTATCGGAAATATGTAAATATTAATTTCAACTGTTAATTCGTATTCAAAAAATAAGTTTTTTATTTGGAATAAAAATCTAATTTCTGGCTAAAATTATCTCTCTATTCTTAAAATAATATTTTGGACAAAAATGCACAGCAAAAAACATTGCATGAATAAACCAGTGATTAAAAATAATTTAAATATTGCCAATAAAATCAAAAGGATTTAAGAACATAATAAATAAGCGTTAAAAATCTAGCAATGTTTGAGGGCGTTGTCTATCTATTGGAATGATTGCAATGAAATTAAATAAAAGCGTTATTCCAATCGATTCTAAAGGTGCAAATGTTATGCCCGCAAACAAACTTAATAAAACTTTTTACATAAAACCGATAATATATTGGAATAAGAACCGTAAAAACAAAAAATTTAACTTACCTATTTTTTCAACAATGTAACAAAAATTAAACTATTTTTTCATTCACTGGTGCATTACGAGCACACACACACAACAGTGTATTTATATTTTGGTTGCGATGACATAATACGTGAATCATATAATGCACGTAAATTACGTTGTTATATATGTGGCATAAATCGTACCGTATTGCTCGTTAAATTACGAGCGAATGTATTCGTTTTGTAAGACGTAATTATTGCGTAATACTCTTTATATTGACTGACCTCCAAAAATCATAAATCATTAATACTGCAGATAAAACTAAAGACTAAAGTGAAAGCTGCATTATCCTATAGATAAATGTAACGAATATCCTCACTCAAAGCCACAATTAGGCCTTTCTAGATATATTTCTATTTCATCTGTTGATAAAGCAATCGATTGTTCAGTTTTTCGTTTGCTCCCTTTTTTGTATTTAATTATGATTTATTTTTTTTTAAATTTAAAATATTGATTTTCTATTTTTGAAATCAATAGGAACCAAAAAAAAAAGATTCAAAAATAAGTTGTTTTTAATTAACCTCCCACGCATTCCCGCTGATAAATTATCCATTTGCTCATAAGCAGGGATAAGGATTTCCTGGAAAATCCAGGTTTTTTCTTTGATCACATAACCGGGAGATTAAAATATAAACCTCTATTAAACATAACCATTTAATAAAAAGTAGTTTATTTTCCCGGTTTTTCTGGTTTTGAAAAAAATTCCCGGAAATATACATTATTTCAAAAAAGTACCCCTTTTTGCTGTATTTAACAAGAAATTTCAAAATATAAAACAAAATCTTTTTAAGTATTCCTATAATAATCTAAAGTTGAAAAAATTAGAGCGTTATTTGTTAAAATTCTGGAAAAAAGTATCAATAATATCATTTTCAATATTAAACACTTAATTCAAAAACTTATTGAAGAAAAAAGCGTTTTTAGAAAAAAAATTTTAAAATTGATTCATAATATTCTGTTCAACTTATTGTTTTTAATTGCAATAAAAATAAATTTTAGTTCCCGGATCCTATTCCTGCTTTTAGTACATTTTTGTTCCCGATTCCCTACCGTTTTGACCAGTTTTTAGTCCCGAAAATCCCTATCCCTACTCATAAGTAAAATTACTCCAAATTCCTATTATTGTGGCAATTTCGAATTATAGATGGCAATAAGCTCAAATTGGTGAGCTTGATAATAAAAAGTTTCTTGAGCTGTAGCTTCTGTTTAAAGCAATGAGTTAGAGCTTTAATCATATAAATCTCCAAAACTTTGATTCATCATTAATTAGCATTTAAATGTTTTTATGACTAAAATTTCTTTACCTAATTTGGTTTTATTGACTATGAAAATTTAATATCTCATATGATATATTCTTAGAGTTTTGGAGGTTTCTAGTACCAGGGTAAAGGGTTAGGTTCACGTTCAAGCCCTAACTTTTATAATAGTTTTGTTTCTTAGGTTCGAGATTGAATTACTATCAAAACCTCTGTGAGCAAAATATCCTTATTAATTTTTAGGCAAACAATTTGAACAATTTTGATTAAAGCGACAAAATACAATTTAATTTGAAACAACATCAAATATCGTCTCATTGACTTAATGCTAAATTTTTAAAATAAAGTTTTTTTCATTATTCTATAATATAAATTATATTATATAATTTAACTCTAGATTTATATAAAAAAATAGAATAAAATATAAGAATAATAAGTATTTTTTCTTGAAAAAACCTTATCTTAAAAAAACTGTTGCACTCTATTGGTAATATTACGCTAAAAAGATTGGAAATATTTATAGAAGAGCTAAATTAAGTAAAAATGCTTACACGTAAAGTTATTTACATATAAGCATTGATGAAGTATTATTATTCATTGCTTAATTGCGCGAAAAGTTTACAGTAACTAAAAGCCATTTACTGAACCACAAGACTGCGTTACTATACAATACTACAGGATTTTGAATGAATAAATAAATCGCTTTCTTTAAAGCTCTTTTAGATCTCATTCATTCGTATCAGTTCTTGATCGCAAAAACCGTGTTTTTTCTTCATTACTTGCGTATTCTGACAATTAACTCAAATTTCATGTAATGATATATTAGAGGGAATACGTGTGCTGTTATATTACGGAATAATATACGAAAAAAATAATAATTACTTATACGCTTATGTTAGTTTGTTATTCTACGAATTACTTTTACAATAAGTGTCAAACTGAATATATTTAACATTTTAAAACGATGCAGAAAACTCATCCAGTCGTATATCTGAGGGATGAGTCGCAAGTAATGCTTCGCAGTGACGATCAACAAGGTTTGCTAAAACAATTTCTCGTATTTCCTTTCATTTTATAACTAACCAAATGCTAGCAATTTTTGTTTCGAGTTTTAAGTTTTTATACGTTTTTTTTTCTAATTCATTGCTTTTATATTTCTGGTTAAATTAAGAATAGGAATTGTTAAAGGAATTTTTAAAATTAGACTAAGTTTATTAGGTTTTTTTGCTTACTTAACAAACATCTTTTAAAAAATTAGTATTCCTATATAATCATAAATCATCATAAAACTAAAATTTTTTCGTCCGTGATTAATGAATTTCCTAAAATGAATAATTTCAAGTGTTTTTTGTCCTCAATAGTAAATTGATATGCGTTTTTCTATAAATTAGTTTCATCCAATTAACATTCAGTGTAAAACGATAACAAAAATAAGTTTTAAAGAAAAGTCGCATTTTCATTCGGCAATTAACATTTATTTTAATTTGATCTGGAAATCATTTAATTAGTGGAACATAATGCGAAAACGAGAACTAGACTAGCAGTTGGTATAGTTCTCTAAAAATGTGTGAAGTCATACCGTATATATTTATAAAACAGACTTCCTTTTTATACACTATTAGAATAAACAATTAGCTCCTTATAAAATAAACATTTCTTAAATTTCCATTTGTTTAGCTAATGTTGGCGACGGTCCAGGTCTGTGCGCATTTCTCCTCACTGTCATCTCTGTGATCCTAATCATTGTCACTCTTCCCTTCTCATTGTTCCTATGCATAAAGGTTTGTCTAAAAGTTTGCTTAATTGCCTTTATATGATTGATATGGCCGTACGGTTTTACGTGCCATATAGTGTGCCAAATATAGACGCAATTTATTGGATGCCACAATAAATTAGACTTAGAAAATGTTTTGATTAAACACAAAATTAGAGCTTATTTTGTTTTGATTATAGATGGGGAACGAAAGCTAAAATAAACACACTTAAGAGAGTGAATTTTAAATAGAAAAGCGCACAATAATAGCTTACGATCGCTCAAAAGCGTTGTATAATGCGTGCCTTTTAAAAAAAGAGTTAGATTTTTTTGAATCTTCATCATAAACAGTTTTGCTGTAAAAAACTACGTATTTACACGTATTAAAATTTAAACATTATTCAATGAAAAAATATGAATCAATGCAGCAGTTCGTTATGTACAGATTCTTAAAATTGTTTTGAATGTTTGTTTGGTGGTGAAAATTTCTATCGTTAACATATTTTTTTCGTCATGTTTCGTTTCATCACTTGCCATTAAGTTGAATATAAGATGCTTGTAAATTACTGTAAAATATTATCCGCATAAATAAGCAAAGTATGGATTGAGTGATGCGTGGGTTTGAATGGTATAATCTGGATGTTCTAGTTTTAATCGCTTTAATTAAGAATAAAAATTTTTAAATAATAACTTGTGCTCTGAAGTTAAGTGATTTTATGCTTTATAAGTTAGATGCTCTAAAGCTATTTTATTGTGATTTATGAATGAATAATACAGTATCTACACATGGATCAAACATTTACGCAAACAAACAATGTAAACTCTTTCTCCGTTCGCTCGCTCCCATAATGTAATAATATTTTTTTAAAATTAAGTCTTGTGCTAAATTTCAAAATTTGCTCTAAACGAAATTTTTCCAATATACTTTTGCACATTTAATTTATACCTGAGTTATATATAATTTAACTTATAAAACAAACGAAAACATATAATTCAAAAGTTTATTAGTTAATAATTTACAATTACATGTAATATAATGGATATGAATTGTAGAAATACTGTAATATTAGAAATGGAACTTTATTTAAAATAGCCAATATTAGCAGAGATAAAATCTTATTTACAAGTTTATGCCAGTTGGGAAAAGAAAACTCGTCATAACTTTTAACGTCAATCTAAAACTTAGTGAAATAATGGATGTATCATTATTCAACAAACTCTGTAATTTAATACATATAATTTTACTCTGACTGGCATAAAAATTAAAAATCCAGATTTCATCTCTGATTTTTAGTTCACTTTACCAACACTTTAGAATAATAAACATATAGGTTTGTCCTTATAATGTTTGTCCGTCTGTCTGCTCTTGTGTTCTTTTCTCGAAATTTTGCACTGCCATGTCTTTTGCATGTAATTGTACATTTGCAAATTTAAATATTATGGGAAAATGAGCAAGCGTCTATAAAAATAGTCATTTCGTGAAGTAGCTTAAAAGTAGGGCTTTATTTCATTAGTTTTCTGAAATTAGATTCTTAAAATTGTTGGCCATAATACCAATGATACAATTTAATTATCAGCCAAAGTAGTTCTAAGTGAGAAACAGCGGGATATAAATGCTTGTATCACATGCGGTAAAGTGAGTTCGATATAAACGTTTGTTATTGTTTATTTATTATTTTGGGTCACACTAACATTAGAGTTAGTTTATACCAAGATTCTAACTCCTAGATTACAGAATCTATAATACAGATCTTTATAATTTTTGGTGGTAACAATTTGTAATTACGAGCTGTAAGGAATAATAATTGGCAACAACCATTAAAAATCTTATCTTCCAGTAATTATGGTAATTTTACTAGTGTTAAATTACGTTGTTTAGGTCGTGCAAGAATACGAAAGAGCTGTTATATTTCGTTTGGGTCGTTTAAGTAAGTAAGAATTCGTTCTATAATCTACATCGCATAAATTTAACTAAGAAATTATATCTAGTTTTTAAATTATACCACCCTGAACTCTCAAAGATGATCCGCGGACCATCTTAGTAAAAAATGATTTTGAAAATAAAATTAAGGTGCTTTGAAAATTCAATGACAATAAATTTAAAGATTTTCTTTGCAATTTGTTTTGTCTAAAGTATTTTATAAAGCAAATTTAAATTTTCAAAAGTCTTCTAAATCTTAATCAGGATCTGTTTTCAAAGCTTCCTATAAATGTGGAATAATTATTAGAAGTTGTGTTTTACTGGCAAAAACCATCAAAAACAACTATGGTTTTTGCCAGTTCAAAACAGGAATTTTTAGTGCGGACAATCCATGAGGTGTGGATGAATTTAACATTTTATTAAAAATAGTTATGAATATTTGAGTGAATATACAGTAAATTATTTAAAGATTTGGGCGAATATATTTTAATAAATCTTTTTTATAAACTGTGTAAATTGTCTATAATAAAATAAAATGCAAAATACTTTTTAATACAAACTTTACATTTGTTTCTTTTAATGCGATTAGTAAGAGGAGGCGCAAAAGGGCCAGGAATTTTTTTCATCATACCATGCATTGATTCTTATTGCAAGTAAGTTATAACCGATTTGTTTCACATTTTTTAATAATTTTTGTTATACAGTATTTTGTAAAATATTTAATATGATTAATGCATAACAATAATCGTTTAGAGTTGACTTAAGAACAGTGTCATTTGATGTGCCACCTCAAGAGGTACTTATACAATATTAATTCATTTATTAATTTTATCACTGAATACTCTATAGTTTAATATAAATATAATAATAGTTTAATATTATTTTGTAATTTGTTCCAAATTTTGTTTTGAACTGAGAAACACACTAATCTTTAATTATTAAAAATTTTTAAAGACTTGCAACATTAAAAATTAATCTTAATTATATAGTTTTTACAATATGTACTGTACTGACTCGTGAGCTATAGAACAGTTGAATTCATAAGGTTCCGGAAGGGTTCTATGAAACTAAACTGAATCCGAAAATATTATAAACAACGCATTAAACGATATATTTTAGTACCGAATTTAAGAGCACATTTGGTATATCAATAACAAAGTAAAAATAGAAAAGTTAAATATATCCGATCTGTTGTTTTCCAGTTATAACAAATAAATAGTAAAATTAAATAATTCTTAGGAATAGTTTGATTTATGATCCGTTTATTTATTCGACAATATATTTCATTTATTTATTTAGTCAAATATTTGATCGATCACTTTTAGATTTTGTCAAAAGATTCGGTAACGGTTGCTGTTGACGCAGTTGTCTACTACCGCATCAGCAATGCCACGGTTGCCATATCCAATGTCGAAGACTACGGAAGGTCTACGCGGCTGTTGGCCGCCACCACATTGCGCAATGTTTTAGGCACTAAAGATTTGACGCAAATACTTTCCGAAAGAGAGTCGATATCTATTATCATGCAATCGAGTCTCGACGAAGCAACTGATCCGTGGGGCGTTAAAGTGGAAAGAGTCGAAATGTAATCGAATTTATTACTAATTATTTGAAAATCAAATCATCTTTTAACGTATAATAATTTCTACAGAAAAGATGTTCGTTTACCTGTTCAATTGCAACGAGCGATGGCAGGTATGATACTTAGAAAACACTTACACTTTTATAAATTGTATGATTTTAATTTAATTTATGATATTAAAAATGTTTAATTTTGTGTTACAGCTGAAGCAGAAGCTGCGCGTGAAGCCAGAGCTAAAGTAAAGTTTCCATCGAATTTGATGGCATTTAGCCATAAAAACATTAATATATTATTTTATCAATATTTCTAACCGATAAATTAATTTTGAAATAATTTTAAATCTTAATATACTATACTAACTATTTATAAATTAGGTCATAGCAGCAGAAGGAGAATTTAAGGCTTCGAAAGCTCTGAAAGAGGCGGCTGAAGTCATAGCGGATTCATCCGCAGCGTTGCAATTAAGGTATTTGCAGACATTGAGTTCGATTGCGGCTGAAAAAAATTCAACAATAGTTTTTCCGGTATTCCCATAGATTTTAAAATTATATAAACCTAATGTTAAATAATTCTCCTTTTTTTATTTCAAGATTCCGTTGGAGTTGTTTAAAGGATTTTCTAAAATACCAATTTCGCCGATTTCGTAAATGCTGTTAAACTGTTTTTTAATAAAAAGAAAAAATTATTTGGCAAAACCACTTTTTTAGATTTTATTTCGTTTTTTTAAAACTTTTTTCTTAATCATTATTTAAGTTATTGAAAATGATAAAATTCAAACATGACTTTGCTAACATAACGAAAAGAAATCATTATACAAATGAATAATTATAATACTTTGTACTAATCATGAAAAATTTTAAAATGTGATAAAATAAAAATATAAGTTATAATTTGGTTAAGTGATTAAATTGTTTGAGATGCGCGCAAAACAATACATTGTGAGCCCAACCCGCGTATACGCCAAACTTATCACGAAAAAAGTCTCCTGAAAATCACAATTTTAATGAAAATTAAAAATAGACTGATTTATCACATATGATTATCAATTTACCGATTTCTTTGTACGCTTTATCTGTCAGCGATTTTTGTTTGTTAAGGTGCGGTAAATAATGCGTTCTCGCTATTTGCCAGACATGTGTGTCCACAGGAATTGCTTCAAAATGATTCAATGACATCAGACATATGCAATCAGCGACTTTGGCGCCAATACCTGGCAATTCAACCAAAGATTTATGCGCGCATTCGTAGCTTAAATCTCGAAGCGATAATAACCAGTTTTCTGGAGATTTTGGGTGTTTCTCCAAAATCATTTTCGCTGATTTGGCGATAAATTTGGCGCGATATCCAAAACCTAATAATCTTAACTCACTCTCAACGCAATCGTCCGCCAATTTATTGATTTCCGGGAACGAGAAAATGGGTCCAAACCCGTCCACATCACACAAATGTTGGCCATATTTAATGCACAAGTTTTCAACCATTTTCGAAATGCGCGAAATATTGTTGTTCGACGAACAGATGAACGAAAACAAGTTTTCGCGCGGATTCTGTTTTAATAGCCGAACGCCGGCAAAGTTTACAGAATTTCGCGCAAAATTCTCATCGATTTCCGACCACTGTTTATACAACTGTTGGAGCGATACATCTAAACGAAAATAATCGGACAATAAATTACTGATTTGATTATCGACCGCACGTTTGTTATCAACTTTTTGTCTCTTTCGGTGATTAGTTGGGCGAAACGAATCGCTATCACTCTGTTCGTCCCATTTATTCAATAATTTGTAGTGAACGTAATCTTCAGATTGTTGCAACACAAACACGTGTTTGTCGATAACACCGAACCAACTATCGCTATCACTTTTGTATGGCTTCCATCGAAACGATTGGCCACTCATCAGAGTTAGCGCCAAATTTAATTCTTTGATCGTTACGTTAAGCTTTCCTTCGATCATTTTTCTATCGTTATCGCCCAAAACATTTCAAAATTAATGATTTGTTCGTCCCTTTAATACCATTTAATCAGTCTTAACAACAATAAACTGGGGAAATAATGTTGTTATTTTGTGGCAGCAGATGGCGTAATAAAACAAAAGTTTTGTTTACCCAAGTTTTTATCTTTTATCAGTATTTAGTTATTTATTTATGATAACACGCGCAACATATCTTCTGATTAGTTACGAAAATGGAAATAATTTTTATGATTTTTTATTAACTTATCTGCTGATGATTACTATTGTCTATTCAGTGTTTAATTTCTATATTTTTTCTGTTAAACATAGTTAGAAATTTAAAAATTTTATCAACTATTTTCCAATTCAAATCGCTTTAAATCCGAAAACCCTATCGACATAATTTTGAGTCATATTTCTTTCAAGATTAAAAATAAATAATTTTCTAAACTCATTTTTCCATATTAATAAAAAAAATTTGATAAAAGCAGAGCATTGAAAAATAACTCGACAGTTTGTTAGCCATATGTTTAATTATTATCAACTCTCACACAAGGTTAACATTTAGAGAGAAGCAAATGTAAAGAAACATTGATATAATTTCATTGGTTTATTCGCTTACAGTTAGTTTTAGGGAAAGAATTGCTTACAAAATGTGTTGATGGACTTTGTTCTTTTTACTGTAATCTGCCTTTTAGTGTCTTTGTTTGCTTACATCCATGGATACAATCTCTGATTTGCGCTGCAAATTCATTTTGGACATAAGCCATATTATAACTATAACTAAATAGTATGCCTTAAACAATGTATATGCATCATCGCCTCTCAATTTTATATATACCTCTATATGTTAGTTCGCTCTAAATTTATAAAACCAATAAAGTCATTGAAATGCCTCAATACTGAACCTCACCACCAGTCCCTTATCAACTGTAGTCATACATTTCAGTTTTAATAACATTATACTTTTTTTCTTAAGAAATACTCCTCTAGTCTCCCCAAAATTTTATTTTATAAACCTAACTAATTTTTAACTGCGAAAACCAAACGATATTCGCTCAGTTCTGGGACTTAATTGACTGTTTAAAAGATTTTCAACTTAAACTTGTTTTTAAAGTAATTGTTATCTTAATACTCCATAATAAATATTTGATTGTATCTAAGGTTTCCTCCCTTCTCTCTCTCTCTCGCTCTCTCTCTTTCACTCTCTGTTAATAAGTTTATCGTAATAGTTGATTACGGCCTAATCTTTTACAACACATTCCTATTCATGTTATATCATATTTACTTTTAATTGATTTTAACTTTTTTTCTCGAATTTTAGATTATTTCTACATTTTATCATTATTATCATTAATCTGTGAAAAATTATCCATCAAATGGAACGTATCGCCAGTTTGGAACAAAATGACACGAATGGCGATGAAGATAATCAGCCGCAAGAGTTAGTGGCCGCAGCCATCGCTAGTTCTTCGCAATCAGGCGGTGACGGCCACACCAATAACGGCCACAGCCATCATCACAGTAAATCGCCATTAAATGATCAGCATATGTCGCATCACAATAACGAAGACAATGGCGAACATGTGAGACACACGCAGTCGATAATCGACGCGCACACACACGTTATTACGGAAGCACCGCATGCAACCAATATTGACCATCATATGAAGAAAGAGCATCACAGTCCCAGTCATTCGTCCTCATCATCGGCTAATATGGTGGACCATTCGGGTCACGGATCATCTCCACCCGTACACGAATTGACTCAGGCATCGATAGAACACACCACTATTGACGATAAGGTAGTATTAAACCATTCTGGCGATCCTATGCATTCTCACTTATACGCCAATTACCATTCCGGTCATCAACATCATCCATCCAGGTATTATATAAGTGTACCTATATTTATATGTATATATACTGTATATGTGAAGATATATCTGAATACATATCTTTGCGATATTGCAATAAGTAGTGCCTATACTGATATTATATAGATATAGATATGAATATATATTTTTGGGCGTAAGTTTCACTCAAATAGCGATATGATAATGCACTAAATGGCTGCGCAAACCTATAATACTAGATGAGATAATATAAACTTTTTTACACGTCTTCACTATCTGTTATCTGTTGCCGTTTCGCTATAATTCTTACCATAACTTTGCTTAATACATATCAATGAGATAATAGTTAATTATGATATTTAATAAGATATTGTTTTAATAATATTATTATTAAATGTAGCATCAAAATTAAATCTTATATTTTGTTAATTATTATTTGCTCGTATTTTAATCAGCATTTAATATCATTAAACTGATTAAAACTACAACAATAATTGTGTTTGTGTTGCGTTTGGTATATAGACTACAGTATAGGCACATATTTTCACAGCTAGTTATTTGATTTAATTTAGTTGTAATTTAACGGACTCTTAGTTTGCACTCTGGTGCCAATACCGGTGCAGTACTTGGTCATCACTATGGGTCACCTTCATCCGCATCTTCTTCATACGTTGGCAGTACATTAGGCAGTGGCGTGTCTTTAAGCCCATCTCTCAGTTACGTGACAGCACCGCAAAACTATCATACGGCGCATAGAGGCTCAAATTCGGCGGCGGACTATCACTCGGGACAACTGAGTCCGAAGTCAGCTCATCTAAACTCAAGTTCAAATTATGAAGCTATACATTCGATATATGGCAATAACGGTCATTCCAGCGGTTTAATGCCTGGACATCACTCGCAAACTGTTGTTCATTATGCTGCGCCTCAGCAAACTCATCACGTAAGTTATGCCACATTAGTTTTCCAGTTTTGCTGTTTTGCGTACGATAGTCATCAAACAAATATTTGTCTAGAATAACAATATTTAATCACTACTAATAGAAAATTTAGTCAAAGCGTTAGGAGTAGTTGAAACTTCATTTTTTAAATCATTCGTTAATTCAATTTGAATTTTTATCTATAAATACGAAACTTTTAGTTTACGCATTATTTGGATTTAGCAAAACTTAAAGTTATTTGTCTAAATGATTGAATTAATGATGGATGACATAATCACACAGGTATCAGGAGTGCATTTGAGTGGTCCAGCATCAAGCAATCAACACCATCATCATCACCACAATAATCAATCTCCGAGTCCAACATCGGCTCATCAACTATGGACAACTGAAGGCTTAGCTCACGCAGCATCGATGTCCGCCGCATATAATATACAAGGTATGCATTCAACAACTACTAGTAATGGTTACGAATTAACATTATTGATATATATTAATAGGCACAATATCACCATCATCTCTGCAACAGCTGACAGCGGTTGGAGATTCAAACAGCGGTAACGGCAGTCATGGGGAGATGTCGTCAGGAGTGACGGCACGCGCCAACGGTTTTAACTCGAATCCATTTGGAGCGTCTGGTTCTGCGGGATCGCATTATTTACGTTCAGATTGGGCCACACCAGGAATTTACGATAGCCCTACAAGTGGTAATTATGCTGTCGCAGTAGGAGATCATAGACGTATGAGCCCTGATCGCAATCCGGGAGCTGTCAGTCTTGCAGCTCATCAATTAGGTTTAATGATATATTATATGCGTTACTAAACACCAACAGATTTACACATTTCTAACACGCTTTTCTTTTCTTATTTCTTTTTTTTTGTGCTTAATTCTAGTTTCTTTTTTAGGCCCTGATTTTTTCGCAGGTGAAGCGCGAGAATGCGTAAACTGCGGTGCAATATCTACACCCCTATGGAGAAGGGACGGTACGGGACATTACCTGTGCAACGCGTGCGGTTTGTATTCCAAAATGAATGGTATGCATAGGCCTCCGATTAGACCGCATAAAAAGATGCCAAATAATAGACGCGCTGGACTTACGTGCTCAAACTGTCACACATCCACTACTACATTATGGAGAAGAAATAATCAGGGAGAACCTGTTTGCAACGCTTGCGGCCTTTACTTTAAGTTGCATGGGGTGAGTGTCACTATCACTCTATGACACTGACGAGTCTCATATTTTCCATATCATATGCCATATCTAAAGACTTATATGGGCAGTGTGTTTACTCTCTGTACTCTCTCTATACCAGAGGATACGCTATATTCGCTATATTGGCTCCAAAGATCATTTGATAAGCCATCTCTCTCTTCTCTCTCTCTCTTCTCTCTCTCTCTCTCTCTCTCTCTCTCTCTTCGCCCTCTTTCTTAATCAATCACTTACTCATTCGAAAATTCAATAAATGTTTGAACTGTGAACAAAGTTTATCCTTGAAATTCTTGCGATCGTGATCGACGTCAATATATTTTGTTTCCCATTAATTGCAGTTTATTTTTGGGCAAATAATTATCTTTCACTGATATCTCTATCCTTTCTTTTTGTTTTTATTCTGAAATCACAGGTTAATCGACCACTGGCTATGAAGAAGGAAGGAATTCAAACACGAAAACGAAAACCGAAAGCTGCCACACAACCACAAGAATCGCCAACTTTGGTCAATAAGGCGCAACAAAGTAATAAATGAATTGTTGCATTGAATGTTTGCTGTATCTTATGTGTGCGTTTGTCTGTGTTTTGTCTGATGAAAAGCTAAATATTTTTCTGTTGTATTTATCGCCACAAATATGTTATTAAAATTCTAATTCAGATATGATATCCTTCCTTCAAAGCTAACAATAACGATAACGATTTATCGGTTATTTGTTTTATCTTAACTCTTAAACGTCACAATTATCGCTACAAATTGAAGGATTGATAAAGTTTTTAGTGTTTCAAAAGACACGACTAAAAGTTAAATCTTATCTTTATTAGAAAAGCCAATGATAGGTACGAGCGGTAATGCAATGCTATATACGGCTCAACCATCGCGGAATCCAGATCATGATATGGGTTCGGGACAAGACTCAAGTCCATCGCGACAGATATCATCGCCAATGGCCCCATCGAGTGCTACATTGACTCGCCATTTGCACGGATTGATGCCACTGGACAGCTTCCAATACACCACAACCAGTCCCTACACAACCAGTGCTCAATCAAATTCAGTCAATATGAACCATGTTGTGAGCCATAGCGGTATGTCTGGCGTCAGTATAGGACACCATTCAGGTTCACAATCGCTCCATCCAAGTGTAATACATGAGCCAAATAGCAGTGCTGTCGCCAAAATGTATGCGAACGTTCACCAGAACGTCGAAGGCATGCATTTGGCTGAAAATTCGGCTAATGATCATAATACAAGCACCACAACTTGACACTATGTCTAACCCAACCACAACGTGATATAAACGAGCTCTTATTTTCTATTAAACATTATCGGGTTTTTATATACAGGTCTCTTTCGATACAATATATATAAAAAGGAAGTCATAATTTTGCTGGACATGATTTAGTGCCACATTAAGTCATTAAATTTTCGTTTTATTTTTTGATTTTTTCTCGAAACAAAAATAAAGTGATTGCGTGCCAAAGATGAAGATTTTAGCCAAAGATAATAATTTACGAAATACCAAAACAACGCAACGGCAACAAACAAAATAAAGATACCAAAAAAAATTACGAAGTATTGTTTATAATTGCTGCGTGCATCTCGTGTGCCCAATTGTGCCAATTTAAGACGCATTCGCATTCAAATTAAGCAATAAATAATTTAACATATACTACATTTCACTTCTTTTTATAGTTTTCTTGTTTGCTTTTTTTTTGGTTCTTTTAGTTTTTTTCCCAATGCTTTATTCGCCTTTTTAGTATCCCCTATTTGTTTCGCTCGTTTGATTTTGTTTTCCAATTGATTTATTCATTTGTTAATACGTTTTTCTTTTATTATTGGGTGTATATTTTCGATTTTTTTAGGAAAAAAAGTTTTAGTCATATAATAAGTAACATAAAAAAAATTAATAATGCTTTTAAAGTATATATATAAATATAAATATAGATTTATTAAAAAAAATTATATATATAAAGTTAAATAAGTTATATATGTTGAGATTATATATAATATTAAAAAATGCCTTAACTTATTGACAGCAATTTATGATTTATTTCGACATTAAAGCAATTAAAGCTTTTCCTGTTTAGTTATTTAAATATCGAGATATGAAAATGTAAAATAGATAACAATAAATTAAATTTTGATGACTTAAATTTTTTTCTCTCTCGATTAAGGGCGTTATGTTAAGCTAAAATGCGCTAAATATGTTTATTTTTCTATTTTATTATTTTTCTGTCACAAGTAGTCGTTTAACCCAATAGTATAATTAGTGATCGATAAAAATTGCTTTAAATATTTTAAATAAAATACAGGCTTACTGTATAAATAAATTTGTATAAAACCATAGCTGGCCAATGGATGATTCCATTAAGATTGCGCTGTTCCCAAAAAATTGTCGTTTAAACACCTGATGAATTTTCGAGACAGCGAACAAAAATGTATACAAAAAAGAGACCCTTAGATGATTAGAGACTGGCCAGCGGGGTTTATAGACCTAAAACAAATAGTTTTTTAATTTAAATCTAATTTGAGGTCAAGCTCACCACAAAAAAACATATTTTGTTTAATATTGTAATAATAATAACTTTTTAAGGCATTTTTTAAGCACATAAAAATTTTTATATGTCGATTATAATTTTTCGAGTTTTATTAGTGTAATAACGAATTTTTAAAATGTTTATGAAACCAATTTTAATAAAAATCTGTATTTAAAAACAATAATTAAAACTAATAAATAGAAAATAAGACTTTTTTCTCTCCTGTAAACGTGTTGTGTCGCAGTTTTACCTTTTTTTCTATTTAGGTTTAATTTAAAAAGTCATTAAGCGTTAGTTGTTTTAAGCATTTCTTTTATTTTTAATGGCTTGCAAAAATACGAAACGTTCGCCTCATCGCGAAGGTCTCTTCTTCTATGGCACTGTCGCTCTTATCGGGGACATTAATCGGCGGCTCCATTAGCCACAAGACGCCACATGCATTTAAGTTTGAAGCTTCAACTCCGCTAAATTCATTTTCGTCAGCAATGCTTGCGCTCACAAACAAGTGTTCATTTCGCGTATAAAGCATCGCTTTAACTTTTCGTACTAATTTATATCAAGAAGCACTTTAAGACCATCAAAACAGACCCTTCTCTATCTACCTATCTATCTATTATAGTGTAAGCATTAAAACTTTTTTTTTTGGAAAAAATAGTTGAAACTGTGGCGAAAGTTACGATTACATTGAAGCGGGAAACTGACAGACAGTTTGTTGTTTCTTTCATTCAGAGACAAATTCATGAAAACAATTCAATATCGATTATACAAAATTGTTTGGAAAAATAAAAAAATGTAACTAAAAATAGGGACTGAAAGCGAAACAGAAACGGAATGCTTAACTCGATTGTTACGCGTTTTTAAGTGTTTACTAAAGGTGCTATTGGTTTGACTTTTCTCAAACCAAACCATACCTTATTTTTACGTTCTTAAATCAGACCATACCATTAAAACCCCATTACCCATTAATAAAACTTTTATTCAGTTTACATAATGTTTAAGTATTTTTTTTGTAAATACTTAATTATTAGAGTTATATTTTATTGAAGTTTAACGCAATAAATAGGTATTTTGCCATTATAAACACATTCACTATTAACTGTTGTTTTTTAAATTGATAAATTAAGTTTATTAAAAGAAAATACCAATTATACTCTAAAATAATTTAAACTATTTTTGATGTAAATGGTTTGAAAATGATTTTCCTAATTTTAGTACTTTCAATCCGATCCAAACCAAATTTTAAAACCCTCAAACCAATGTAAACCGCAAAAAAATGATTAAAACCATTCGTCAACCATTGGAAACCAAACCATTAGCACCTTTAGTGTTTACATTGCGTCTGCGATTGCTTGTAGGCATTGCTAGGCATCGCTGTTAGGCAGCGCTTAACTTCCATTAATTTAATGCTCATACCGATGTATCGTTGGCAAGTCGACCAATCCATGAATAGGGGCTGGAAGTAGCGATCTATTATATATTAAATATCCGGAGCTAAACATTTACCTGAATATAAACAATAATTGTTCGCACAGATAACTTTGAAAATAGTTTACGTATCAAATTTGAAGTTAAAAAGTGATTCATATAAAAATAATAACAAACAGTGCACATATTTATAAATTACACCGCATTTGGATCTGACGATGGATTGAGTGCATCACCAAATATTATCCAATATACGAATGGTTAATCGATATACTGTACAGTAAGCATATCTTAAACTAATTAATAAATATAGATCTAATATACAGTGCAGTATTAGCGCCTTAATTCAATGTTAATGTGTGCCTAATAATTAGATTTAATCCGTTTATTAATTTATTAATACTGTAATAGTAATATTTATTGTTAGTATAATCAACGTCTAATTTGTTTATTAGTAAAGCGCGGATTTTCGCATTAAACATCTTAATTGAATAAAAAGCACATTTAAAAGTATTTTACGAAAAAGTATATGCAAATAATGTTTTGCATATTTCTTATTAAATGAATATTTAAAGCATATTTTGTATTTGTGACTACTAAATGCTAATTATATAAGTCTGAAGTCACACTTTTATTAAATTTTTTCAAGAAGTTTTAATCAAAAAATTTCGTGAAAACTCAAAATATGCCACAATTATCAAGTTTTACAATCTAAAATCTACTTTTATTAAAAAACCGATTTTCATGTAAAATCTTATAAGTGAATAAAAACCATATTTTAAAGTATTTTACAAAAAAAAATTAATATGCAAATATTCTTTTGCATATTTCTTTATAAAAGAATATTTAAGGCATATTTTGTATTTGTCAAAACTTATGAATGCTTATGATTGTTAATAACAACAAATTAGAACATTGAATGAATGAAAGAATATTTAAGAATATTTGAACATTTTTTCGAGAATAAATATTTGCATATTTTGAAAATTTTTGAGAATAATATTCCGCTCTTAATTTATTAGCAAAACGTATATGCATACACCGATGCAAATCATTGCATATTTTCTAATTAATTTTCTACACATATAATTAGAAATGTATAAAAAACCCACATCCTGCGAACAAAAGCGAGCCTCAGGTCTTTTGGGACTTCTGGATTTGATGTCCTAAAAGGGACAGGTTCGAATCCAAGTTCTTAAAAATTTAAAAGGTCCAGGTCCAGGTTCTGTCAAGTTGGGTAGAGATACAAACAGGTTCAAGTTCGAGTTCCCATGAGTTAGCTTTTAAATAAGTTTTAATATTAAATAAATACAAAAAAATGTTGACATTAGCTAAAACACATACAAAATTTAACAGAATCATCTATGAATTTGCTTCTTATTTAAAATGAGTTTCGAGTCCAGGTTCAAGTCACTGCCTTGAAGACCTGGTCCTAGTCCTTAAAAAACCTTTAGGTTCTGGTTCAAAAATGGTTTGTGAGTCCCAGGTTCGGGTCCGGATTTCCGTTAGGAACCTCAAGGACCCGGACCTGTTCGTCTATATCATGTGAGTATAGATGCGATTGCGAAAAGCACTATTAAATTTAAAATGCGCTTAATTAGGAATATTATGACGTAGTAGTGGTTGACACGGGGAAAATTGTATTATTATTCGAAAACTGAAAACATTTGTCGTTTTCGCTCTCTTCTTTACTTAAGAGTTTCGTCGCAGGTATTCTCGTTCTCTCTGTGTGTGTTTAAACGTTCTCTCTTTTTCTCTCTTCTGCTTAAGGCCTTCATGTGTTACTCTACGGTCTGTGGGTTTGGACTTTTAATGTGTTCTCTCTCTCCCCTCTCTCTGCTCTCTTATTGCTTAAAGCCTTCATGTGTGTTACTCTACGGTCTGTGGGTTTAGATTTTAATGTGTTTGTATAATAAGCTACTGGTTCAACACTGGTCTCGCATTTTAATCAACACATATAGACGGCAATCAAATATTTTTAGTTTCGGAGGCTCTTTGTAGAAATAGCAAAAAAGAGAATAATAAATTTTCTCATATGCCTAAACTCATTAACGAATAAATTTTTTGAAATAAAAAAATTAACCATTTAGTGTTTGCGCTATTTATGTCATTTACGTGGGATTACAATGACGGTGACATATAGAGTAGACAAAAACCTATTAATTATCTTAAAAGCAAAAACTAATTACGCTCAGTTTTGACTGATTCACTGAGTTTACCGATTTACATAAGTTTGCCTAAATTGATTTTGACTATAAATATTGTTGAAAAGGTGATTATGGAATTTCTTCTATACTTTTTTGCGCAATAATTAATGATATAGAAATTTATAGATAAAATGAGCGCAAAAAAAGATGCGGAGAATAATATTAAACTGGTAAAAGAGTGTTTGTTATCTTAATGTAGAAAAGTCTCCAGTTTAGTATTATAGACAGAGATAGATAGGAGAAAAATGAAACTGTTTTTAATTGTAAATTCAGAAATGTATTTTATCATTTTGCGGGAAGATTTGATACATTAATTACTAAGTCTAACTCGCTTTAATAAGCTATAGCTTACATTACATTTATGATATTAAAAATGTTTTATGATATCTGAAATTTGCTTAAGAATCTCAATAACAGTAATAACTTGTCATTAATACTACAAGATAGATATGTCAAAGATATGTATAGAAACTTATCTTTTTTGTGACAGTTTTAATTTAATAAATCTATTAAAACCCTTAGAGAACCAAGTTTTTAACGAGTCATAATACTTTTGATTTTTTTTTGAAATGCTATTTTATTTAAGGGATTTTTTTAGTCTGTATTTTTAATTGCGAATTAGAATACGCTACTATTTTTTGATAAAATTTGTAATTAATGCGTAAATTATAGCGTCACAACAATCGGACAATGTTTTTATTTCGAAATACACAGGTAAAATAAAATACGCGTTAATACTGTATTGGTTTATTCGCTGCAGAAAGAACTTTTGAAAACACGTTTGTCGTTCATCCTGACGACGATTAAAATTCATTATGAAGTTCACATAAAAGCAAATTAATATATATATATATAGATGCACACAGCATACGCTAAAACTTGAGGTAATCATAGATGCATAGCCGATCCACAGTTTAGATAAAACTTTAAAAGTAACTTTTTATTTTTTGTTTATATTGAGTGTTTTGTGTTATGTTAAATTTGTGTTTATTACAGTTATTATAGAATAAAATATGGCTGATATGAACCTGTGACAATAATTGAGTTGACTTCTTCTAAACTGGTTTGGCCTCACTTAATAATTTGACATATTAGACTATAAAAAAAATTCAAGGCTAAAGAAATTTTGCTTCAAATTTTTATTTGAAGTTTGCAAAACAATTTTTCTTTTTATAGAAATTAAACATCCCATTCCTAATTTCGCGGAGTATAGACTTTTCGATTTGATATGTGTTTCAGTTTACTTGTGTTAGTCGCTGTAAATTGGCTTCAATCATATACACTAAATATAGATCTAATATACAGTGCAGTATTAGCGCGTTAATTCATGCACTCGTGTAATGTGTGCCTAATAATTAGATTTAATCCGTTTATTAATAATAATAATATTTATTAATATAATCAGCACCTAATTTGTTATTAGCAAAATGCGTACGCAGATGCGAATCATTGCATATTTTCTAATTAATTTTTACATAAATAATTAGAAATGTATAAAAAACCTCATATCCTGTGAGTATAGATGCTAATAAGATAAGCACTAGAAAATTTAAAATGCGCTTAAATAGGAGTATATTTGCGTTATTTGACGTTGTAGTGGATGACACGGGGAAATAGTTTTCGAAAATTTTATTATTTTTCCAAAGCTGAAAACATTTTGAAGAGGAGTTTGCTATCAAAATAGTGTGATGCAATAATAATATAACCAAATCTCATTTATTTGTAAATTGAAACCGAAACTGCTAGATATTATCAGTAGTTTGTTATGGACGATAGCATGTTTCGCTGTTGGAAATAATCTCCAACTGAAATCAGTAGTGGTTTTCGCCAGAGATTGCACGTTATAATCATTGCAATAATACCTTAAGCATTATCGCTTAATCTCAATCTAAATTAAATAAATCTATCTCTTAATAACATGAATATTGTGACAGAAGGTTTTAAATCATAAGACTTGACACGAACCCTAAGTTACACCGATTTAAGCCCATTAGAAAACATTCTTCGCTCACAATTATCCCCAGCAACTGATTTTCACATTCATTATAAAACTTTCCCATAACTGTTAACATCAGAGGTTTTTTCATTCACGAAAGCCTTTCAATTAATTTTTTATTTAATAAATACGAAGCAGTTTGTCTAAAGATTTTTATACTATAGCGTATATTAATAGACAAATGATATAATTATAACTTTAAAAGTCATTTATTGTGACAAAAAGTTTTGTTATTCGCGATTAATTTTATATTTTGCGCAAAAAATTTAAGAAATAATACGCCTATTATTTAAATGAATAATTAGCTCTAAATTTGCTAGTTTTGATTTTAATTTCGCAAAATGTTATCTTAAATAGTATTTTATCGTTTCATTCATCGGCCATAAAGAGTACAAACATACCCGATAAGCATTAGTTTAGAGTATTATAAATGTATGCATGAGCACCAATGTTGAGTCTAATATTGGCAATTAAATATAATATTTAATAAACCAAACCATTTTTAGCGCTAAATATTTTAGAGATTTTTCATAGGTTTAATTACCTTTATTGTGTTCAACTTCAGCTACTCTTATGAGGAAAATTAGCTAGTTATGAATTATTAAGTCGGCGTAACATAAATCTAAGGGTTTGTTTCATAAATAATATTCGATTATATTTCGTTTTTTTAAACTCAAACTAGTGGTGGGAAACGCTTTGCAAATGGGTTACGAAATAACGCTCGATCGAACTGTGCGCTTACTTTTAGCCTTTTATTCTTTACGCATTTTATGACTATAATACTAAAACTTTACTTTTTTTTGGAAAAATCATTGTTAAAAAGGTTTGAGTCTACATAATTCACGTTTACATGCGCGGATTTAACTCTCACGTGTCAAAGAATTAAAATAAATGGTAATGAGCGCAAAATATTGTAAGAAATGCATATTCACTTCATTGTAAAAAAAATTAATTTTTAATATACGATTTGAATGATGAATGATTGTTTCTACATTTAAGTGTAATATAAACCACTGTTTCCTCAAAACCCATAACAAACCTTATACCTTTATACCTAAAAAACTAAAAATATGCATTGTCTACCAGCATCAAGCAATTTACGATTAAACAATAGGCATCAAAATAATGTTATTAAATAAAAATAAAATTTTGTATACAGTACGTGTTTTAAGTTTATGCTCAAGCTTTTATTTACGAGTTGACTCTAATTCCAAACTAGTGAAGCTTTCGAAAGTATTATTTATTGTTTTTTTTTCTGACGACTCGAAAAAAGAGATATTATCACGTTTACACACTTAAGCTATCGATGCATTCAATTATAATTGTTTTTCAAACTTTAACTGAGTCAATATTCGAGTGAATTTTGGCGTATAATTAATTAGCAAACGCGGAGCAATTAAGTAAGAAAAACAAGAGCTAAACTTATTGTCAATTGTTTGTTTGTTACATTTGTTTTTTGTTTGTTGTTTTAATTGCTGCTTTTTTTGTTTGTATTCTAAAATGTGTGTGCGTGTGTATGGTTGCAAATAAATCAACATATTGAATGAAAATTTAGTAGCAAAAAATATAAGAAAATGTGGACTGATTTGTTATTGTTTCTCAAAAATTATTATCTCTATGATGGCTCAAGTAAGACTTTTTTTCGGGGATATTTGTAACATTATTAATCGAAAGGTTTATTGATTAGAGTAAATTTTTAATCCATATCTGAGAAAATCAAAAACTAGTGTTAATTAATTTTTTTCTTTTTTTAAATAAATTTTTAATATACGATTTTTCTAGATAATTAAATTTGCTTGTAATTCACTTTTGCGTTCAGAGCGCTCGTGGGTTTTGACATTATTTTGATTATGTCTTGTTAGAGGTTTTTCCAATTAAAACCATATAAAATGTACTTTCAAAAATCAAATACTCTCCGCAAAGCCTGATATTTTTTATCTCTTATTTTCGATAAATATTGATAATTTTTATTAATTTGTGAATTTTCGCGAAATAAATTTTACACACAAATTGTTAGTTAAAGTGTAAAGATATCAAGTCAATTTAAATGTAAATAGTTTTTAACGCGTACGTAGCATTTCACTAACATTTCACTCGTTTAATTGCTAAAGACATTATTATTATAGATGTAATAACGTTTAGCTTAAATGATAGAGAGATCCAGGAAGAAAGAGTGGAAAAATTTAAACTATCAACTATTGAAAATCTTTTCGTATAACTAAATAAATTCGCGTTTAGAATCAGATAAGATTTAATCTATTCTGTCAATTGTACAAATAAAAGTAAATTGTTTGTTCGTTTGTAATACTACTATACTGTATATGCCACTATATCACGTAACAGTTATATAATGGTGCGTCGCTTCCAATTATAAATCAATATAATGGGTTATTTTAGCGCAATGCGCAATTCAAAACTGCAGTATTCCTAAAATTTAATCATAGAATATTTGATCATTAATCTTTTATCGAAGTCACTCATAAAGGCTTTGTTATTATTTTTTCGGTACTTTATTTTATTTATCCTTATAGGAATTTTTTGTTGAAAAATTTTTAAAAAATTTTATTTGCTAGACTTAAAATAACAGTAAAATAATATATTTTATAATACTGTTTATGTGGAATTGAATATTCGCTGACTGTATAAATTGTATATCGATAATAAAATATTGTTATATTATATAATTCATTACAAAAAATATTCAGTATTTATGCATTTCATTTATATAATCATATGAATGTGTTTTTAATTTAGATTTATAATAAAAACAAATATTTTTAGTGGCACAAAAAAGTTTATAAACAGGAAAATAATGATTTTAAAAAGCATGAAAAATGTCGAGCTTTGATGTATACAAATTTGGGTATTGGATTTGGTGAATGCAGCTTCCATTTTTTAAAAAGTTGTCATGGCAAATAATTGTTTTATGAGTTTAATAAGTCTCTGATTAATTATTACTGGATTCCTAAAGTTTTTTAAATGAATTTACAGAGAAAATAAAAGAAATTTAAAACTACATTCAAAACATTGAAAGATTTTCATGTTTCTCTTAAGATTTTAAACCATTCTTCAATTTGCAGAAATATCCTATGCACACTTGCGCGCATTTGATCCTTGGTGTTTCCTAATCATCACGGGTCAGGAATGAATTCATTGAGATTTTTTTAATTAAGAATTTAAAATAAAGTTTATTATATTTTACAATAAAAAGAAAATTAAACGAAAATACTTCAAAGATCGAGAAATCGCTTTTTCAAGAGTGGTTACAAAGTTAATTGATTGTTAAGTTTCCTTAATGTGAGAAACGATTATAATAGGGTTAAGAATAATAAAAAATGATATAACTATGTTTTTAAGTCTTGTTAAAATCATAAAAATGCTCATTAATGGTATAACTTGAAACGAAAAATTGTTCAATCAATTAATTTGCTCAAAATAGGTTTAATAAATCTAAATATAAGTAATAAAATTATGATACGAATCGAGATTATTTTTAAAAACATTACATTAATCCTTTGAAACATGAATTGGCTTTAAGTTTATTTACATGTTCTTGTAAATATTTAGTAATTATTTAACTAAAGTTGTCTTACTATAAGACTTAAAGATTTTCCTGAATCCGCTGTCTCTATTAATTAAAATTTAATGAGGAGTTTTTAAAAAATTGATGTTTTGAAAACTTCCTCTTTTTTAAATGTTACGACGTTTGCACACAAGCGCTGCAATAAAATTAAAAAACATACTTTTTAAAATAATGAAGTATATAAAGGATAAAAATACTTTTAGCTAAAATTTTTTAGTTTACCAAAAGATATCTATAGAAGGCATTAATTAAAATAATTGCCGTGATTTTATTTTTTTCGCCAAAGAAAATCAATAATTTTAGCGCAATAAAAAGCGAACGAGAGAAAAAAATCAAATAATATGGCAAATGTTCGGAGATATTTCTATTATAAAAATCCACTTTTATCTTTATATCTAAAACGTCTTCATAAATATTTTTTTCGAGCGTATCAAGCCTTCCCATACTAAAGATATCTTTTAGCAGAGCACAGCGCACCAAAACAAAAAAATAAGCAAATGGGAAAAAACGAAGAAAAATTTGGGAAGCTATGATATTTACTTACTTAGAAATTTAAGTTGTTATTTACTTAAGAGCTCTTAAAGGGTATTAAGTTAATTATGTTGATTTATGTTGGGCCACTTTAGCGCCCTCGAGGATATCATTTGCTTTGATTATTTTCCGCACATCGTGAATACTATCCAATAATTATGGGCGAGTTCTTAGTGTAATGAACTAACTGGTTTAATTACTGTCTATTTTGTGTCGGGATTCGTATATTTTTCTTCTTTATTGTTATATACAACAGTAATAAAGATCTCATGAGTACAGGCTTTTTAAATGATGAGACAAAAACCCTTTGAACGTTTTTTGCTTCTATTTTTTTCATACTTTCTTCGCAACCTTTCTAGCATTGAAAACGTTTGAGAATTTTTTTTCTTTCTTTTGTATTATTATTTAAAACTTAAGACTTTCATTCTTTATTTTGTTGACTATTAAGTTATACCACCGAAATTTTACTCTATTTTTAATTTATAAACTCAGATAATTAATTTTCCGAAATATGAAGCGTAAAATATACTATTAAGCATATTATTCTAATGATTTTACGTTTATCATAATTTAATATAATTAGAAAACATTTCGTAGCGCTCGCGATATGATCAAAGAATCTTGAAAGCATCCCCTTTTTTGGGCGTCACCATCATATTAAGGTGCGAACGCTTTTTTTCTTTTTGTTTTTCTCCGATTTAAATAATTTTTGTTCGTGAGTTGAACCCTGGCGTTATCGCTTATGTAATGCCCGAATTTCGATATATCCTTAAACATTAAGCGTATGCTAAAATTGCTACCGTAACGCAGTTTAGTGTCACACGGATTGAGTCGTTTTTGAACGTAAATTTACAAATTTGCGTTAATTATTTTATGTATATTCGCTAAATAGTTCAAAGCTATAAAAATATATTTATTTTTAAGCACAAAATTTATTAATTATTTTTTAATTGAATAAACTAAATTAATTATATTTGGTTAAGGGAAAAATAAACACAAATAAAAATAATCTTATTTATTGAAAATTTAAATTACTATTGCGGGTAATATTTAGAGTTCATTAGAAATGAGTTCATTTAGAATTGAGTTCATTTAGAATTGAGTTCATTTTAATATTTCGCTTTAAGGCTTTTAAATTTATATTACTAAAAATAATTACATACATTAAAAAATAATTATGGCTATATCCGTAATAAAAAAGTTAAATTGCCGTTTGATTGAAAATTTTCGGCGTTAAATATTTATCAATTTTTTTTGACCACAATTCTCTATACATTTTAACAATCAATTTATGCTTTCACAGCAACTCTCGTTTATTTATTTTTCATAATTGATATAAAGGATGTCAAAAGCTATAAAGCGTGACATGAGTGTAATTCCTGTTTTTTTGGCGCCATTCCTAAGGATATTAACATGAAGTATATCAGATGTTTGGACGTATCTGCTCTCATATTACAGTGCATTTGCATTACAATTGCCACTACAGGGTATACTTTCGCTGTTTACAGCGCTATCGTTTCCCAATTCATACCATTGCCATGGCTTGCAGTTTAATTTGTATTATAAGTTTGACTTTACTGTTAACTATCTGTTATCTAGTTTGACAAACTTAAACGTTTAAGTTTCTTACATAGTGATCTAAAATAATCAAATATCTTTTAGGATGAATTTCGCTTTTAATAGACATACTGCTTCAAAAAAACGTGTTTTATTATAGCTTAGTTTTAACATTATAAATTTATATGGCATAGAGATTCCTTTTAAATGTTAATATTTGGTACATTTTCATAAAACTATCCGTAGATAATATCAATACTATTTTTTAGAAGAAATTCTTTTCACGCTTTTCGCTATAACGAGTTTTGTTTAAAATATAAAGTGCATACTTTTTGACAAATCGGTCCTTAAATATTTTGATTAAATAGACTTCTTTCAAAGACGATCGAACTGTTAATAGAATTTAATGCAATATTCGAAGTTGATTTTACTTTATAAATAGCATCAAATGTTTTAGTTTATTTTCATGTAAAATGAATGTCTCTGAATAAGTAAGACACGTATTGTTGAAATTTACTTGTAACACCAACTTTTTACGCATACATATTTGCTTTGTCGGTTTAAAAAAAACGATTCGTCCCGAACCGAAACAACATTGAAAATGCCATCGGCTGAAACCTAGACTGTAGAATTTTAAAAAAACAATTCTAAAAGAAATGTTGTTCCTTGTCAGCATTTAAGTTGCTTTCACACCAAAACTAGCGTAGAAAATACAGAAAAAAACTTCGAAAATTTATCTGGAAAGTGAAAATTTTTGTAAAGTTCTCAGAGTCTAGACATTAAATGTAAAAAACAGATCTTAAAGCATTCAAATAGATGAAAAGCATTGACAAAAAAAATGGTATATTCAAAACAGGTGATAAATTTATTGCGACGCTTACAGTATAACTAAAATGTAACTTTTGTTTAATTATTTTTTTAAAACGTATTTTTCATATTCATTAAGGTTTTCGGTTTAGTGGATTTCAAAAAGTAAACAACCAACTTATGTTTAACTGTTTTGAACCCCTATTGTTTAAAATTAAAATATTGAAGACTAAGTTTTAAACCGCTAATCTGCCAGCAAGTTATAAATTACTTAAAAATATTTAATTAACTGCTATTTTAGATTACTAAACAAGTAGAATCATATTATTAAATAACACCATTTCACTTTATATTTAATTATAAATATTTCAGTAAATTAGGAAAATCATTTATTCTATGGTAAAAAGTAATTTTAAGTGCACTGGTATTGAAAATGCTAATAGCGATTAAAAGCGTAGATTTTACTATATAAGTAAAATAAATAGAAAACAGCGCTTAGTCTTTGGAAAAATAATATTTACGAATCGTTGTTGAAAGGAATTAACCGGCACCACTAACAACAATTTTCTTTTAACTTATATATGTTTTTTTTACTTTTAATCTTCCTATAAATATGTTTTTTCATTTTCGTAAGAATTTTTTTGAGTTTCAAAAACATCTTGTCTTACTTTCAACTTATACTATTTTAAAATTTTCGATATTCATTTTTAAGTTAAAATGTGTTCAATTGAGCATTATTTCAGTATCACTTTTAAAATGTACATTTTTTCACGTGGAAAAATGGACCAAATAAACAATAGTGAGATGTGGACTCAGTACTAAAATATGAGTGCAATTGTGTCTAATTTCAGCTGTTTATTGCATTTTATTTTCTAGAAATGTTTAGGATGAAGTTTAATTAAAACGTATGATTAACTTCCAATTTTGACGCATCAAATGCAGTTTAGGCTCTTTATATGAAATTTATTTTCGATAAAATAGTAGAATATCATAGAATATGCTCATATTTTTCGGAAACTATTATCAGAAAGGAAGTCTTAATTTGCTAAAACACGAGCGTTTGCGTAAAATTATAATCCAAATTCTTTCTCTATATCTGAATTTAATTTGGTTTGGAGTTCCATTAAAACATGTTGATTTTAAAATTAATAGGAAAACGTGGATCTAATGTGTGGTGACATTGAGAATTTTTACTCAATAATTATTGTAAACAGCGTACTAAAGTCTACTAACAAAACAATTGTTTAATTTTTGCTTAATATTTTGAATTAGCTTTTGTTTAACAAAATAAAACGCTACTTAGACTAGACGATCGTTATGACAAGAATCCTATAAAAAACTGTAAATTTTTCCGGCATTGCTAAACATTTAACCTTAAAAATAATAATATTCAAATCATACACATGTAAGAGTCTTATGACTTACGACGTTCTAATATGACTCTAAACGATGCCTTATAATGAACTAAATTTTGTTGAACTTATTTATTTAAAACTTTTCTGCGTTATAAATATGCATTTAATTTGACTTTAAACACGTAAAAAAACTTTTATGATCGTATTTAATTGGCAAATTTTAATTTATGACCGTGTTTGACGATTTAACAGTTCCATATAGCAATTAAGCAATTATTGATTAGAAATGGTTGCATTGACTAACTATTTTTACAAAATTGACTAATTAAAATTATTTAAATTGTTAATATTTATGAACAAAGTTAGAGCAAGTGATTAGAACAGTATTTTTATAATAGCATCAAAAAGAGATTGTTTAAAGATCGTTTGAATCGATGCGGAGTTTGTGATTACATATGTATGGAATATACAAAATAGCTTAATTAATGTGGTGGTAAGCATCGAGTGCGAGCGAGAATAAATTAAATGTGTGCTAAAATTCAAACATTTTGAATAAAAATTTTATTCTTAGAGATTTAATTGGGACACGAAATTTGAATGTTTAAATTGAAACTATATGTACTATATCTACATCTATATAGAAACTATTTTACTAACTCAGGGAAAATTGTTGCTGACGATAATTTAGTAAAAAAAAAACGTTTAAGTATAAGTGAATTGAACTATTTAACCCAAGTTTTGTGTTATGAGCCCAACGTTTGAGAGTTTCGTGAATGATAGTGGCCATCATTTTTATGCCAAAAACGAGAGTGAGTACGAACTGTTTATGCGATACAGTATTATTGATTGAATTTTCGTAAGTGTTACTACTGTACGGTAGATTACCCAGTAGTTACTGTTATTCGTTTCACATTCTCATGTAAAAGCATAGATTAAAACTATAAATAATGATTTCGAGTTCTTTTAAAATATGATTTTAGCTGTAATAAACATACTGCCATCAAAATTACGGTTAAAAATTTATTTTTCGAGAAAATTGAATAAGTGAACGCCCTGTTAGGTCACGCGCACTTCCCTTCTTCATCGCAATAATAACCTAAACCAGTGGTTTTCAAACTTTTTCATTGCGCGACCCAAAATTTCGAAAAATTTCTTCTGCGACCCATAATTTCAAATCTTTATATTTAAAAAACTAATGAGAATCATATGCTTGCATTTTAGCACATTATTTATCAATATTTCGAACATTATTCAACATCTTTTATCACAAATCATTTTCAACATTTAATTTACAGCTAAAGAATAGAGTACTAGTAGATGATATGTGATAAAAGGTTTGTTTTCCATATGTAAACTTTATGTCTCGACCCATAACTAATGCTAATTTTAAAAAAGGCTGCGAACCCAAATTTTTAGTTCTATGACCATGTTTTGGGTCGTGACCCATTGTTTGGGTACCTCTGACCTAAACTATAATAAACCTAAATCGTATGGCAAAGTAACTACCCGGTACATGTATATCATTTCTTTTATTAATGATTTTTATGAATAATACGGCAACAATACAGTATTTAAACTTATTTGTCTTTTAAAATTTTCCTGTTTTTAAATATTGTTGTTTCAGTCTAAAATAATTTTACTCATTTGCATTTTAATAAGAGTTATTTTTGTTTGTAAGCGCTGATTGTTTAAACTTTAGACTTCTATTTTTTAATGTCAAACGTAGATTATTATTTTTGACTAAATAATGTTTATAAAACTTGTGTTTCTTACAGCAAAAAAATTTTAAAGACATATTACAGTATGTTTCGCGCTGATTATGAACTTTTTATAACATTTTAAAGCATCAGTTTTATTAGAGTATAAGTATAATTTTTTGGTTTTTTCAACGATAAAATCTATTTAAACCTAATTTTATTTTTTTCTCTCGTATGCTTAGACTTATGTGTAAATTGCATTCATTTCTTCTATTGTTGTCTAAGAATTATAGGTTATACTGTAATTTATAATTTATAACTTATTCATATTTTAAAATTCATTTATTCTAAAACTTGTTAATAAACACATCAAATATACTATTAGAGTATAATTTACCTTTTTATTTCCACAAAATTTCACGTATAGATTAGAAATTTTGATCCGATTATAGAAAAAATACTAAAAGATTACGATAGCTTCCAAATTGTTTGATTTTGACTCTACAATTATACCAAAATTACCATTTTTATTAGAGTATTATACAAGGATATAAAGTAAATATTGACCTTTAAATATCTAAATGTTCAAAAATTATATAAAATAAAAATAAAATCATTATCTGCTTAATATTTTTTCCCCAATCCGGACTTGTAAGTGTTATCTACGTGGGATTTTTATTCATGGCTCTTATGAATCGTTTTGATAGGGAAAATGCAGACTAAATAGATATTTGATTCTTTTCCTTTTTCTTCTTTTCATAAAAAACTCTTTTTTCTCTGCGTCAGGAAAGAGACAAATCAGAAAAAATAAATCTTATGTTAGATTATTAAAAGCAGTAGAGACTAGATTTTTTGTTGATTTTATTTCTATGCATCTTATTTTTTATTAAAATGAAATAAGATACGACTAAAATGCTAAAATATATTTGCGAAAACTGATCGCAATCAAACTAAAACTCGTGTTCTGGTATTCATCATATTAATCGGTAATAATTATCAATGGCCATAAAAATCGCTTATCCAATCGATCATAAAAGGTAAAGTGGACTAAAGGGCTGCATATATATTTAAAGTGCTGTTAAAGTGCTACCACATATAAACAAAATCTTTAATGACTTTATTTTCTTTTTTGTTTTCCATGATACGACGGACTGACGCTCATTGAATATATTTAAATGCAGATTTTATGCAGATTTTCGAATAGATCTCTCTCTCTCTCTCTCTCTCTCTCTCTCTCGCATTTTCGCTGTTTCTTACTCTATTGAAAAAACGTCGAACAAAAATATTATTGATACTCAATAACTTTTTTCTTTGATTAATTAAACTGATTTGTTATTGAGTTCATAAATATACTTTTCTGCGTACTCAACCAGAATATGTTACGCTTAATTACTGACAACTCCTTTCTATTAGTGAATCTCGCGAAGAGAAGAGAAACAAAACTAATTAAAATATGTGATCAATTGATGGCATAAATTTAGGTTAAAACGCAATGGTTGAGCGATTAAAACGAGAATTTATTATTCAAAAAGTTGATTCGTTTAAAAAAGCTAAAACCAAAAAGTTTAGGATATTTTTTTTATGCTAAAACAAAATTACAAAATAAAGTTTAAATACCGTATTACGCATATTTTGATTAAATATTACTCAATCTCCATCGCAGAAAAGTGCGAAAAGAATTTCGAAAATTTTTTTCTAAAACATAATTCTTGTCATTTGGAATCAATAAGAAAAATAGCACATAGTATAATAATTTTCTAGATTATTGCTAAACGTTTTAGAAATTCGAATAAGTTTTTATTTATTTTCATTTCTGCGAACGCAGCATAATCAGTGAATGTGTTCAAAGAATATATATATTCAATTTTTTCCCCAACATTTTTACTTTTTTGGAAAGTCAATGTACACACGCATTGGTTACGTCTTACGAGTTAGTGCTTGTCAGTGATAATCGAAGTCACGCTAACCACTAAGCTGTCACTTGTGGCAAACACAGGCTATAAATTACAATATATCAAATTTACATCTCTGTAAATATTTAAAAGTTCATCACTTGAGTACGTTTTTAGATTCAAACTCTCGCTCTCTGATAGGTTTCGAATGTGAAAAAAGTAAAAATGAAACGTTTTTTCCATTAATTATATACACATCTCAATCGCATTCAAAAATCTTTTACGTCTCAATAAATTAATTTCACTTTTTTATTTTGTTGAACAGGAGGGGAGAGAATGGATAAACTATGGGATAGAAATTTATATTTTATTAATTGATACAAATGTAAAATCAAAACATATAAATATCGCAATATATTAAAAATTTTTCGATTTTTGTCGCTATTTTCTATTTTTATCTCCCTATTTCAATCTAATTCTTGTGCAAACCATTAAATAAGTTAACCAAAAACCATTTATATTGCACAAACGATTTTTTGTAGCCACTAATCTTAACGACCTGTTTTTAATCCGAAATATTTTAAAACTAAAGTATTTTAAAGTTTAAATATATATATAAATGCGTTGAATATATAATTTTGTAAACGAATTATTCGATGATAACAATATTAAATACGTTTTTAATGCGGTAATAAAAAATTTTTTTGAGCATTATCTCAACAACACTTGTACCATTAAAACAACATTTAATTACTACCAAATTAGATTTTTGTTGAAAAATGTTTTATGAAAAATAGCGTTTAATATGTGTAGAATTTAAAAAAAGCACAATTTTCTCAAGTAGTGATGTTTCAAAACCTCATGTCAGGGCCATATTCGTCATCAGCTAATCAAGCAGATGCAGCATATATACAAGCAGTATACAGACCTCATCCACAGTATGGCTCGGATCACGAGCAATCTATACGATCATCTCCATCATGGAATTCTCCGACGTCGGCAAATGTGCAGACAGGAGGAACATCAAACGAATCAAATCACACATTTTCGTCAAATCATAGCGCATCTCCATTTTCGTCACGTTTTCCATTTCAGGTAAACCCAAAACCGAACAAAAAAACTTTGTTTGAAATAATTATTGTTCGGTAATGATTGAATTGTGTGTTGTCTATTAAGCCTGGAGTGACAGGTCCATCGGCGTCGTGTTCAATCTCCGCGTCATCAAGTCCTACACATATGCCTCAATCGTGTTCTCGAAGCGGACCCGACCCGTCATATATACGAAACGCTGCCATCAATGGTCTTCATCCATACTCATACGAAGCGGCAGCAGCCGCAGCGGCGGCGTGTGCTTGGGCTGGAAGACTGGATCCGAGTGCTGCCGGTTTAGGGAGATTAGATGCCGCAACTGCTGGCTTTCAAGCGGGACTCGCCGCCAGTCAGGCTGCGTTCAGGAGATCAGGTATTTGTTTTAAATAGTGACTGACTGTCGCTATGGAAAATTTATGTTTTGGTTATTGGGATACTCGTGTGTGAATGCGTTGTGCGTTCCGCATCATATTCTCCCATCAAATTAATGATATTATATCACGCGACCATATTTCAGACTCCGCATCATCAGGGGTTGGTCCAAGCCATGGGGGTGCGGTCGCTCCACCCGCTTATGCCGCACACTTCAGCGAAGGCAGGGAATGCGTGAATTGCGGAGCCATATCCACTCCATTATGGAGACGCGACGGTACAGGACATTACTTATGCAACGCATGCGGACTCTATCATAAAATGAATGGCGCGCGACGACCGCTCATTAAACCGCAGAGGAGATTAGTATGATTCATATTATTTACTATTCATTATTCGCTCATATATACGTAATAGCGATTATCTACTTTCTAATCTATAATCTACTACCATATTATTACTCTATTGTGAAAACGTTACACTCATTTAATCACATTAAAGTACTAATCTATTAATTAATATATTCGCGCTAATAAACAAAAACAACAAATAGCTCATTTAAAACACAATTTATAAATGAATAATAAATTATGGTCTGGAAAAATACGCAAAATTTCGGTAGATTTTAATTTTTAAAAACTTTCAACTTATAAAACTTAATTCATCGATTAATTTGATGAATTAAGAATCTAAGTTTTAGAATATTACAAATGTTGCTGATATTACTGTAGTTCAAAGTTTCAAACTAAATAACTAGACATAATTAAATATTTAGCGCATTCCAATCAAAACGATCAATTCAGACGTTTTTATACTCATTAGTGAGTATACATTTAATTTGCATAATTATTGAAAAATAAAAGGCAATAAAAATTTTAACCGATAATCATCTGTTTATGATTGGAAATAATAGGCGGCATCGCGACGTCTTGGGCTTTGTTGTTCGAACTGCGGAACTACAACAACGACACTATGGAGAAGGAATAACGAGGGCGAACCTGTTTGTAACGCGTGTGGGCTTTACTATAAATTGCATAATGTATGTAAATTATGTAATCATAATTTTCCAAAATTCCGTTTTGCTTATAGATTTAAAAGTTCGTTAGAATTAATTGTTGTAATTTCATTAATTTTTTTTTGCCATAAATCGCCAGGTAAATCGTCCATTGGCTATGAGAAAAGAAGGCATTCAGACGCGAAAACGAAAGCCTAAGCAAAATTCATCAGCGAATTCGTTAAGTTCAGTGATGAGCAAGCATTCGTCCGAATCTCAATCGCCTGTATTAAATCAATGAAATGAAATAATTAGCATAATTAGCTGGATAAATAAGGGACACATAAATACATAGCCTGTTATTACTTAGTATACTCGATATATTTAGACTGATATCAAAAAAAATGAAAATCAAATGTAAAATAAAAATCAAAAGTAAAAAATAAAGTATTATGAGTATTATTTAAATAAAAAGTTCAAAAATCTAAACATGAAATAATGACTAAATAAATATGATTTATTAAGACTTATTTGGGTGTAAAACATATGTCATATTATATTTAATTTGGTATTAGTTTACGTTGGGTTGACGTATAAAATCAATTGAATAATATGTGGCTACGAAATAATTTGAACTAAAATATCAAAAATTAAAATTAATTATGTTAATTTATTACTGGAAACGAATGTAAACCTTTGTACGCTTTACACACTTTATTGGTAAATAAGTAAAAAGTAAATAATTTTCCAATACATTATTTCACTTAAAGATTTTTTAAAATAAATTAATATACAAATTAGTGATTGAAAATTTAAATCCACTAATGGAATGAAAAAGGTGTGTTTTGCCTCTAATGAAAATTACTTAGTGGAACTGAAAAATTAAATATTTTCAATCACTAATACAAATTAAGTTTATAATATACAACTCTTTTCCCAGATTTTAAACAATTTTATAGTACAAATTTTCGAAATATAATCAATAACAGCATTAAATTTAACTCGATTTTTAGTTTTGTACGCGTTTTATTCATTTTAGTTTGACGTTTTTATGTTAAGGTTATCACAATTTCGAATAATATCATCTATTAATTAAAAGATACTGTAATAATGGATATATAAATAAAAGTGGCGATAATTTATCGGTACTGATGCACATATCTTCTTTGCATAGTTAACTGTTGTCGAATTGACTTCAAATCAATCTTTACCTGACATATTAAATAAATAAGGTATTGAAACATTTCATTTTTCCGTTAAAATTAAAAACTAATAAATTTTATATTATTGAACTAAGTTATATAAACCTAAAACTTAGTATTTTAATTGTACATATAAACTTCAAACCAAATAATGCGGAATAATGTGTAAAATTTCGAACAACTTTATGGTTTATTCTAGAAAAATAACACAATTAAACATTAAACAAGTAAATACAGTATAAATTGCTCAGTCTTCGAGTGGACCTCTAGCCCGACATCTCTTTACTTTCGCTTTAATTTGCCATATTAACACGTATGAGATAATAGTGATGCATAGAAGTTTGTTGAACTTTTAAAACAAAGTGAAAAAATACTTATAGGTGTGGAGAACTCGGGTCTTGATTATCATATGTGCATAATAATTAAAAATTTAATCATCAAAATTAATCGAAACAGGAATTTTATCATTAAATGTCAAATGAAAACTAAGTTAGCAATTATTGCCAAAAATATGTTGAATTGGAGAAATTCGTTGACATCAGAAATGTGCTCATCATTTCAAAACGATTTCAATTAATACGTTGAATTCATTCAGCGTAACGTAAATACCATTTTAATACGCGAATATAATTTAAAAATAGTTTACATACATAGCATTAAAAAACGAAACATTAATATCTATATAATTTTTACACGTAATTTAATTAAACATCAGCTGTCATTTAATAGCGTCCGAATCATTTAATTGGAGATATTCATTGAACGTTAAGTCACATTTGTTGAGATTGGTTTGCTTTACGCCATACGCGGTAATGGTTGCCACCACAGACGGAGCGATAAATTGATATTTCTTTACTATAGCCGGATATCGTCTTTTCACTGTAATCGTCTGCAACAGATGAACCAATGAAAATCCTTTTAATAAACAAACCCCAAAAGTTTATAAACAATTTATTTATTATGTTTTAAAACTAAAATACAAACCGATGAAGAAATAAGCGAAACCTTTGATGTACGCGTTAACAATACACTCTCTGTATGCTTGTTTTGCTGTTTTAGCCATAAATTCAACGCGTATAATGTTGATATTTAATCGTGATTTTGGCCAAAACAATAACGCGTGATTGTAATGTGTTTTTATCACTGCATTTAAACTTAATGTTTTGGTTGAATACGCATGCGTCAAACAAAGTTTACATTTTCGATAAATAAGTACGTTTTCCAATACATTATTTTACTTATGGAGTTTTTTTTATTAAACTAATATACAAATTAGTGATTGAAAATTAAAGTTTCATTACCGTGGAATTGCAAGAATGGAAAAAGCTTGCGGTAATGGAAAGTTAATTGAGTTTGTAATCATTTTTTCTGGGATGGTTACAAATGGTCCGGTAATGGAACGGCAGGAAAACATGAAAAATTAAATATTTTCAATCATCAATACAAATTAAGTTTATAATTTACAACTTTTTTATACAGAATTTATACATTAATTTTATAGTACAAATTTTCGAAATATAAACCAATAACAACATTAAATTTAACGCGTTTTGTTCGTTTTAATAAGAATGGTTTCATGTTGAGAGTTATCTCAACAATTTTGAATAATAATATATATTAATTAAATATAATAACGGATATATAAATAATAGTGGCGATAATTTAGCGGTACTGTTGCACAGATCTCCTTTGCAGAAACACATGAAAAATGACTTCTTCTTTTTACCGTAAAAAGTGTCCGCACATCTCTCCTTACTATCACTGGGCGGCCTCTGAAGACACATTCTCTCAGTGGCCACTAAGTGTTGACCCTCTTGTTCGCCTTCCAATGACTTTCCACACCATCCAGAAGCGCACGGTTGAGCTTCCACTGCACTCGAGTCCACTGTTGTCGAATTGTATTCAAATGGATCTTTACCTGACATATTAAATAAATAAGGTATTGGTATGCGAAAACATTTAATTTAACTTTTTCCACTAAAATTAATAAATAGTAAATTTTAATTATTGAAATAGCAAGTGGTTTCGGGTAAAGTTATGAATAGAACTTTGAAAATCGTTAATTAACGAATCAGTTTTTCAACATAATTAATTAATTCCAACTATATATTACTTGATATTAATGATTGTAGATATTCACTTTAAAATTTTTAACGAATCTACGATTTTAAATATATCTAACGATTTCAACGAATTTAGCTTAAAATGTACTAAAAATTATATAAATTAATAAGTTGGTACAAAAATTACAAAAATATTCTTATTTAAAAATATACTAAACGCGTTCGATGAAAGTTCTTGTATAATTTGTATTTAGAATAAGTGAATTAGAATAACTATCACAATCATTTGTTTTTAAAGTGACAGTAAGATTTTCAATGAAATATTTTAGTGTTTAAATAACTATAAATTCTTTTTAAATAAATTAAGTATCTAAAATTTCTAACTAATTTTTCTAACGATTTATGAACTTTTTTCTAACGATTAACAAACGATTTGGCACTAGTTTTTCTAAAGATTTTCAAAGCCATAGTTATGAATGCAATAAATTATATACGCATAAACTATTGACTTTATTTAATTGTTTCGTATAAACTTGAAATAAATAATGTGTAAATTTTCGAACCATTTTATGGTTTATTCTAGAAAGTAATACAATTAAACATTAAACAAATAAATATAAATTGCTCACAGTCTCCGAGTGGACCTCTAGACCGACATGAGTAACATCTCTTTACTTTCGCTTTAGTTTGCCATATTAACACGTATGAGATAAATGTGAAGCATAGAAGTTTGTTGCTTACGTGAACCATTTGTGCAGTATTTAATCACAATAATACATATGAAGATAATTGTAAAATAAGGATAGTCTTATTTTACTTTTGCGCAAAAAATGTCTGAACTTTTTTTATTAGTTTTCCAAAGCTATTCGAAACCAAAATTAGGACACGCATACCATATTTAATTTACGTGCTCTTATAACCGGTTTTTTGAGCAAAACTTTTTTCGCAAAGAATGTGTGGATTGCTTTCGTTATATGAATAGTCCGATATTAGTGCGCTTTCGTGTTAGCGAACTAAAGACTTAAATATAGTTTAGCATTGCAGCGCGTTTTACGCAGCGATTACCATCTCGTGAGATGTTTAAGAAGAACTTTATACCATTTTTTTGAACGATAACTACGAAGATAAAACGAAAGATGGCAGCCGTGCAGTAGAATTTAAAGTTTATTACTTCGCAAAAAAGGCATATAGAAATTTTTTCCCTTTTGATTTTATGTCTTTGGGGCAGTGTTTGAATGGAAATATATGCATCGCAAAATAAAAGGTGTTAGAATCTGGTCTTCTGACGAAACAAAAAAGTTAGACTAATAAATCGATGATATCATTATATTAACTGAATGGTTAACGAAATCTATGCAAGTATTTCTAAAAAAGTTTCTGTTTTTTTCTTATGAATAAAGTTTTCACCGACGCTAATACCACTGATCGCTGGTAACCATAATAATAATCAAATCATGAAATACACGTTATTGATTGTCACACTAAATGTCGTAAGTATTTATTTAATTGCTTGTAGTTTTAAAAATCTTATTTTTTAATGCGTTTTTCGTTTGCGAACACACATCCACAAAACAAAATTGAAAAATAATAATATTATTTTTTAGTGTTCGCTTCTGGTTTTATAAGTTTGTCGGCAAACGATCAAAGCATGACTTAAATGCCAATTTCATTGAAGTATTTTCCGTGACTTGAATTCATAGGTTATAAACCAAAAACATCTCTTCGTCTCTAATACGTTGAAAACATTTAAGTTTTCTAAATGATGTTTGCGAGCATTGTTTTATTTGTTTTCGCTTAAACAAAAGAATTTTTATGTATTCCTCAATGAATTACAACAATATAATAGTCTTATTTTTTTGTAAAGTTTTAACAACAAATTTTGTGGCAAATATCTTACATTTAGCTATTTTTTAAACTTAATTTTTTTTGCTTAAATTTTTGTTGATTCGAGTTCTAGTCTAGAAATTCATTTATTTTACGATCTCTGTCCATATGTGCTCAAACACGTTATGGTAATAAAAAGGCCTTTGCATTTAATCATTTAAATTAGTATAACCCAATAAAGTATATGCAAAAAATAATAAAATGAGGTCATTATAACCGTCATTCTTGTTTTATATTACAACTCATGATTTGTTTAATTTTTTCTTAACTTCATTATTTTGTATGACTTTCCCTTTTAACTGAAATGCGTACATACAAGTGCTAATCAGTTAACCGGTTTCGAGTGAAAGGCCTTTACCAACATTTCAATACGATTCTGGAATCGCATAGCTTATTCTAAATTTAAATCGATTCGTCTCTCTCTCTCTCTCTCTGCCGTAATATACGCTGAAAATAAATCAATGAAAGAAATTGTTAATTTTATAGCCTGAAGCATATACGTATTAATAATTAGAATTTCATTCTTTGGAAAATTTTATCTAGGATTAAATATCGGAATAAAAAGTTCTGCTCAGATATTTGTTAATTAATTTAAAGATTATTAATCATTATTAAAAAACTGGAATTACAATAAAAATTGAAAAGATTATTATTTTGATTAACATTGAAATTTTGTTGTTGTTTCAGATAATTTTATCGTTTAACGCGGAAGAAGTCGGTAATAATAGAAACTTTCATAAGCTGAATAGAAATCGTATCCTAAATACAGTACTAAGCGATAATCCGAATACAAATCACTTTCGAGGCGAGGGTTTGGTTACCAGCGAATTTGTTTCCAGCAAAGTTAAAGGCAAGCCATAATAATTTATGCTTTATATTTTTAATTATCAATAGAGAAACCACGCAATTTAAATAACGAATATTTTTTTCCTGACACATCCAAAAAAACGTTATTAGATATGCTAATTGTGTTTAATCTATTTTAATGATTTGCTGTTTTTCATTAATCATATTTTTTCGTCTGCGATGATACGATCATACGCTTCCGCGTGCTATTAATTATCCATCATTAATATCAAATTCATTACTGGCTGTTGTATTGCATGCGTACAACAAATAACCGTAACAAACAAACAAATACAAAACTAATTGACACGTGATCGCAATACATAACTCAGTTGCGCTGTCGTGCGAACCGGAGGAGACAATAATAAACTTGAACTTCACTGAGCCATTCCGTGGCGTTATATTGGCCGGCGATACGCAAAGCAGATGTCGAATCCGCGGTGATGGACAATTATCATACGTATTACGCGTGCCTCATAACTCTTGCGATACTCGACATGTGGTAAGATTAGGGGATTGTTAATTAACTATTACTGCTGCGTTATTATTCTTCTTTATTATGGGGTTTTTTTTGTTCGTTCGCCCTTTTCTCGTTTATTTGAATCCACAATTTTTCAACCCGTTATTGCTGTTACTAATGATAAATTATATCTCACGCGTATGAACTTTTTTATTCCCGCTAATTATGCTCGTAAGCTATTATGCCAACCTTTAAAGAGTATTATATTCGCTTTTTTAATATACAGTGGTTAAACTTATGCATATCATCATACAATTTAATTATTAAGGTGCGCATACTTATTCCTTATAATACTCCTTTGATCCTATTCTTTAAATCATATTTTTAATATGCTATTATTCTATTGCTCTTTATGTTTAATATATTGGGCCGAAAAAACCTGATCCATTTCACTAATATTTGCTTCTGGCATTAATATCATGGCACTGCCAACTGTGTTGTTGTCGGCACAAGAGTGCAGTGCATACCAAACAAGAGGTCTAATACAGTTCTTGTTTTTTTTCTATCTTTCTCTCTTTTCAATTCTCCACCACTCGCTATATTTTCTACAGATATCAAAAGGAAGTTTTGTTAACACATTATTTATAAGATACCATCCATCGCTCGAAATGGGTGGCGATCACTCCAAGACCATCGTATGCAAGTTTGGCACAGGAAGTTTTAATGTCAGCTAAACGCAACCAAAAAACATGAGTGATAGGATTTTTTTGCAACTGAATTAGATTATGTTTTTTCAAATGTATAACCTTTTTAATATATGCGGCTAATTATGATTCAGATTTTTTTAAAAATTTGTTAAATGCAAAAAAGTATACTTTGTGTTATTGGATTCTCTAGTATTAATATAGTTAACGAAATAAATTACAATTAGTATTTTTTTACATTATTATTTGATGTGCAGTGAAAAAAATTAATGGGCTTAAAAAAGTATTGAAGAAAAATAAATAAATTTTAATAATAATTGACTCGATAATAATAATCTTTTTTGACTGAAACGGATAAAAAACACTGTTTCAAGGGTTTGTAATTATAATTCGCTCGAAAAGATTGATAAGTTATTTCGAGGCAATTAAAGTGTACTTAATATTTTATTAAATACTATATGAATGTAATTCAATGCGAATAATATAGCATTTCGAAGATAGCTTTTAGGATTTGAATTTGCATAAATATTTTGCTTTAGAATTATTAGAATTTTTAAAAGATTTTGTTTTGTTTTTTGTTTTTATTAAAACATTATTACAAAATATTTAGTGATATATACATAAAATTACGGATTTTTTATTTTTTCATAACTAAAAATGTATCACTCATTAGGGGATTATTTTTGGCTAATTTTTCAGGAAGTATCGCTCGCAAGCATTATTTTTGTAACCGAAGAATTAGAGGGAAAACGACCAAATGATTGAAATAATTGCCAAAAAGGTTAAAATAAGTAATTTCTTGACAGCACAATAGATCATTGTTTTCAACGGGGATTTGAAATCACACATTTTTTAATTTTACCATTAGTATATAAGTTGGTCATGCATTTTGTTCGCTCTCTCTGACACATACCGGTCTGTTGTCTGTTAGTTGACAATAATCGATCAGTTAGGACAAGATCAAGTTTTCCTTTAAACTTCCTCATTATTTCGATTATAATTGCGATTTTATAGTTTTTTTGTTGTTACTTTAAATTGGTTGAATTTTTTCCTATTATATAATGAGATTAGATTTTTTTCTCCCGCAATAAAAAGACAAAAACTATTTTATAATTTATTTTGTTTTTGCAATTAAAAACGTTAAGTTTCGCGAACAAAATTTTGTTTTTCATTATTTCAACTGTAGTATTGAAGTAAAGCACAAATAACTTCATAGTTTCATTCCTATTTTAGTATATATAATTGTTAAAATAGAAAAAAAAACATTTCTATATAGAGAAAAACATTTGGCTAAAAAAATATATGTGCCTTTGTTTGGGATAAAAATAATAAAAACGCATTATCTGTTATCGTTTGAGAGCCATCACCGAACAGCACAAAATAACTTATGTCTTATTGATGGAATTATTAAGTTACAGGTAAAAATATTTCTTTTTTTCTGCCAAAAAAACAACCATTTATTTGTTGAAGCCACTTAAATACCATAAATCTCGCAGTAAAGCAATAAATATTTCAGTTTTATTACGTTTTCTAGTTAGCGGTTATTTTCTATTCTCATTATACTTATTAAACTAATATGATTTCTTAGAGTATTTTTCTCTAACAAAAACATTTTCTGCGAAAAAAGTTGTTCGGTAACGTATTTCGACCTTATAGTATTTTTTAGCTCACTGTAAAGGCTCAAATCAGGATTTTTAACTGGTGACACTTCAATCATCAATTATTTCAAGTCTGCTCGAAAGTCGTTTATTTAAAAAAATGTTAATAGAATTGTTTATGTCAAAATCGGATGATAACTAATAAATATCGATTTTAATAAGATGGTAATAACTAAATTATTGCGCAAAAAAGTTAACCAACACAGACCTACCTCTGCTTTGTGATAACAACGCTTGTTTATCTATATCACAACAACAATAACAACTAAATCGAATCGCAAAGAATAGTCAAAATTTATTGCTTTTACTCAATAGATAATTTAGTTTTTTTGCGCGTTGCTTAAAAACAGGAAATAATTATACTGGGTATTGGATATAATATTCTTTAAACATTTTTAACTGTATTAATAAACGCAGCTTTGAAGTAAGCCTTAAAGCAGATGAGCCGCAAAACAGAAAAGTTTTTTCTGCTCTCTATTAGATATCCGTTTTGGGAGAGAGATTTTTATTTCTCAAAAGATTTTTTTCAGAAGCTTTCTATCGAAAAGTGAATTTCAGAGAGTTTAGGCGTAATTACAGGTAAATGCAGACATCGCAACAACAGGTGCGCAATACGAGTGCGAGAGAGAGAGAGAGAGAGAGCTGAGTGCCGATGAGGATGACCTTCGTTTTTGTATTTTATACTGCTTTAACTTTACCATCTTCGACCACCAGCGATATAAAAAAGAAGTTAGATGTGTTTTGTTACGCCGAGTTGATCTGTAAGTTGAAAAACGGAAAGGAAGAGAACTGTAAAATCGCAATTGTGCTGCAAGTTTATGGAACTTGATCTCATTGTCAACTTAAAAAGAATAGTAAGTATTGAAATCTGAACCGCTTCAAAACATATAGAGTGAGATTGAATTTGTGCAAATGATATTACATATTAGTTCGAAATTTTGATCCATCTTTCATCATTCCATCGCATTTTTGTTATTGAAATTTGCTTTTAAGTCTTCAATATCTCATGTAAAAACAAAAGTTTTCTGAACATATAATTTATTAAAGCGAAATTAACTAAATTATTATTAAATTAATAACATTTAAATCCATTTTTATTTCATGTTGAACAATTTTATATAAAACCTTTGATAAGCTTTCATCACATCATTTACAATAAAAAACTAGCTAATAATTTATGTTAAATCTCCGCTTTACTCTGATTTCGAGCCTCGTTTCTCTAAATTTTAGGCAGAGTTTTTAATTTTATTCTTGATTCTTAGAGCAAAGAAGTAAAATTAATAATCAATTTGGTGTCAAATGCTAAAATTTTACAAAAACTTTAAAACTTATGAATAAAAATGAATGTATATTCGATTGGAGTAATATTATTTGAAAAAGTTAATAATAAATCACATGAAAAATGACGACTTTATTAAATGAAATTTTTAATCATTACTAATGTAAATTTGCTAAACACTTGTTAACTTAATAATCCTGTTAAAAAATTATTCTATGGTGATAATTTAATTTCGTTTGTTTTATTACTAAATAAACATATTTTTAACATTTTTGTTTGGTGATTACTATGAACAAACACGAGTTTATCACAGTTTGAATTTTTATTAAAATTATACGAACTCACTGCGAATAAATAACAAGGCATTATTAACATGGTATGTGCAAAAATAAGCATTAAAAATTTTTTTACATTGCCATTCGACAGACTAATAATAAAAACATATTTTAAATCATTTGCATTTTTTCTAAGTTCATCCTTGAAAACTTTTATTCAAGCTTTTTTTCTTGAGAGCTAATTAAAGTATGCTTTAAATTAGTAAAGTACTTATTATTGTGTAAAATATTTTTCCAATGCAATCCAAATGAATATTTATTCAATGTTATCATTTTTGTATTCGCATCGATATTTCCTCGAAAGGTCAGCTTAACCTTAAAAAAATGATCAATTAAGTGATATATAAATAATGTTAAATCAAAAATCGTTTTTATTCTCTTATTAAGCGATTTGTTTTCGATAATATTTCAGGAAGTAATGCAAGCATTTTTATCATTATAATAACAAGGAAATCTATGTTAAGCAATAATTGACAAAAAGATTAAATTAAGTAATTTCATGCCATCACAATGGGATCATTATTTCAAAGGATTTAAATAATTTTGTTGAATTTTCATTCATCGCCAAAATGTTACATAAATTTTAATATGTAGTTCGGTTTAGGGTTTCTATTGGGGTTATTTTTGAAGTTGAATATAATCGATCAGTTAGATGAAGATCAGGATTCAAGTGTTCCCCCAAAAGTCAATATAATTGTGAGTTTACATTCGTCTTCATTCAGCTTATAGGTTAGCTGCCGGTAACAAAAGCACATTTTAACTTCTTTTTATAGTGATGGTGGCCAGAGATGGTGAGTAATGCTAACAAAAGCCGAAGGTCATCCTCATCGGCACATAATTCTCATGATTCTCTCCTTCCCTGTCCCTATTTCTCTGCATCCTTCTTTCTCTCCCACTGAGCACCTGTTACTCGGATCACTGTATATACCTGTAATTACACTTTAATTCTTTGAAATTCACTTTTTTTCAAAGAAAGCTTCTGAAAATATGTTTTGGTAGGAGAAAACATCTCACAAAACGTATATCTTATAGCGAACAAAAAACATTTGTTGCTTTCATCTGTTATGTTACGTCTAGTAGTCAATATATACAGAAGTATTTTTAATATACAAGTGTAAACTGTTTAAAGAATATAATATTTAGTTTCAGCATTACTGTATAATTATACATTGACACAGGAAATAATTGAATGAAAAGAAAAGTATTAAGAACTTGGAAGCCACGTTTCTATTCATATACTCTTTACATAAGTTATCACAACACGATTTTGTGGTGCATTGCTTTCAATTAATTCTATTCAAAAAATACTATGTATTTCACACTTACGAGTTAACTATATATTCTCTTATATATCTGTTTGGACAAATAAAACATTGAGAAAAGTGAGCAGAGGGAGGAGAGAGCGTTGAAAGCGCAACGCATCACATTTTGTATCGAGGCATTAGTGCAATGCATTTCGCATTTCGCTCTAAACCCCTTTTTCCTTTCAGTCATTCAACTATTTCCTGTTTTTAAAGCAGCGAAAAAAAACTTAAATTATCCATTGAGTAACGCAATAAATTTTGGTCTATTCTTTGCGCTTCGATTTAGTTGTTATTGCTGTTATGATACAAAGTGTTGTTATCTCAACGAGAACTTAAAAATTGTTAACGATTTGTTGGGTGAAGTTTGCCTCCGATATTCAAACTAATATCGATAGTCATTTATATTGAACAGACATTTTCTTCAACTTTAGAGAACACAGGACAAGTGTTGCGATAGTTGATGAATGTACGTACGATTAGTCAACCCTAGATTTTGAGACAACACAATAAGCTTAAATGATACTATAAGGTCGAGACACTTAGAGTGGGATAAATTTCCAGTGTCAATACGCGCTCATTAGTTGTGTTTTTTACTCTTGTTTTTATCTTTATGTCGTTTCTTCATCTTAAAAGAAGAAAAATAAAATATTTTGGGTACCGATCTTTATGTGCAACTCTAGAGAAGTGTTGATTTGGACCCGAAAGCTAAAGCATTTATTGGAATGGTGTTATAAACTTTATTCGGTGGTTTTTATTTTTTTATTGGATGTTTTTTCGCTGACAATGAATTGTTTTGTGTATGCGTGAGAAAAAATATATCGATATTCGAGCTCAACAGCGACTTTCCTTCGGTATGATTCGCGAAAGGGTTAGTTTATTAGTTCATCTTATTTTATTATAGTTTGCGTTTCATTTATTCTTTTTTTAATGCGAAAATAAAGAATAAATAGTTTCTTTAAACAAAAAGTGATAAATACGACTATAATTCAATGGTATTTTATAATTTACTTTATTATTGACTATTAAGATTAGAAACGATTCGAAATTTTTAAGCTCCGCTCGCAATTTATTTTCGCAATAATAATATACTTTTATTTTTTGTGTGCGCTAAACAAACGATCGTTAATCTATCGCCAGAATAATACAATATTTTACGCAATTAATAAAATAAATTTTTGTTAAAGCCTCGGGTCATAATTATATTTATAACAATAATACAGTAAGTAATTTTTAGTAATTTGATAAGTATTCTTTAAACAAAAATCCGAATTTACTATAGCTTAAAATAAATTCCTGTCAAAAAAAGTTCTAGCGGTAAAAACCAGAAAAATAGCAAAAAATTTGATTAATAGATACTTATAAAAATTAATAAATGCGGATAAAAATGAGCGAAATGCTTATTAGTTTTTTATGAGTTAAATTCCTCCTTCGCGTTAATAATTTAGGAAGTAAAATATAAGTTTTTTTTCCCTAAACGATTATTGTCTGCTTCGGAATGAGGGTAAGCGATACTTCTTAAGATTGTTTTCGCATTTATCTTTATTAATTCTCTTTTATCTGCGAAAACTATTTCAAATTGTTGTTTGATTGCTATCTATTTAGTTTTGAAACGCAACGAAAATTTTTTCCCCCGCATTTCAATACTATGATGATCTAATCTTATATAATAATGCTACTTATACGTTAACTTATACAATAACCTTACTGTTGATTATATATTAATGTTGATAACTTTCCTACGAGTCTAATAAGAATTTAAGAATTAAACATTATTAAGAATTCAAAGGCATTATTAACCATTAAAAATAATAATCGTGAGATCATAATAAGTTACTTTCACGAAGCAAAAAAATAACGGTTATGCTATCTATTTCGGTGTGCGCTGTCCTATTTTCGATCAAATTAGTTTTCAGAAATAAATAAACCATAGATAACTCGCAATATTATATAAAATTTTACAGCTTTTAAAAATGATGTTTTTTTCATTTAATTTGTCTAAACATTTTACCAAATTTGGTTAGACATTGAATTACAGTAATTAATTAACTTGAATTATCGATATACATTTAAATGTTCTGTAGTTATATAAACAGTTTAAAATCATTCAAGTATTCCATAAAAATGTATAAAATAAACCAATAACTGGTATTTCTAACTTAAATTGTATCTTAATCATTTGAAATATTTTGTGCAGAATTTAATTTATCGTAATCAATTTCGTTAAAAATTTCATTAATTCAAAATATTAAGTGGCTTTACTTTATTGAACCGGCTTTTTTACAAAAAAAAATCTTACCATTTCAATATTTCAGTTTCGATTCGTGTAATTTTTTGTTAAATTAAAGAAAAAACAAACTTTTATAAAGCTTATGATGATAATAATTGCCACATAAATTATTTAACAGTTTTGTGAGTTTGTAATTTAAATATTATGCTATTAATTTCAATCATTGATCGAAAACTTGCTAAATGAGATCCAGAATTAAATCTTTTCGTAATGATTAATTTTGGAAACTTTAACTTTCAGTTTTCAGTAGGTTTAATTTGTGTTTCAAATATTTTATGATTAGTTTATATATTACCAAACAATATTTTGGCACATTTTCTTAATATAACTTCGGTAATAACTCGGATCATCTTAGAGTCCATCGGAAAACTTTTCAAATTATTTTGGCTCACACAGTGAAATGAGTTTCCGAACATTGCTTTAAATTATCTCTTGATTACAGTATACTGTATTGGAGATTTACACAATAACCATAAGTTTTAAGCTATTAGTAGTCTTATTTTTTATTTAAAAGGAAAAGTGAACCGAAGTTAAGAGTTGACATTCTTAAAAGCTTGCAAACACCGAAAAATTTTAGCAATAAAACTCAATACAACTCGCGACTAATTGCAGAAATTGATGATTTTTGCAGTAATGACAGGAAGTCGTGTTACTTTAAGCGAGTGCTAACGTACATTAGTAGACATTGTCTACTAATAAATTAATTTTTAATGGTTCTTCGATTAAATATGTGTTTTGAAAAAAGATAACAGAAACTAAAATATAGTGTTTTGAGAGGTGTTATGCGCAACAAAACAAGTATTACTATCATAACTTAATCATGTCATCTGAAACAGAAGTAACAGTTAGTTTTTCGCAACCCATTCGTAATCTTTTTTTCGTGTTCATAAACAATTTTATTTTAAATAAAAAATTACATATCTATATATACGAGTTAGAGGTTTTTTTACACTTCTATAATTTCAAATGGTATCTAATCTAACTATCTGTTCAAAAACCGAGTTATAAAACGAAACTCGCTTTCAGGTAATATATGGTTAGCGATGTGTCAAAAGGAAGGGAATGCTCTTTTAAAATCAGCTACAAAAGCTATTGTTATCCATCGATGTGTATATGCTTTTTATATCGCATACGATATGCTTGTGTGATAACATAGGTTTTCATAATTTTTCTAAACAAGGAACACTTTTTAAAGAAGTAAACTGGTTTCAAACAATTAGGAACAGAGTTAACTGTATTATCGAAAATTTTTCCTTTAAATCCAACCTTTGAAAAACCGTTGGTATAGCTATTACGATATTTTTACCCCGAAAAAAACTTTTTTAACTGAAATTGATGAAGCTTTCCCGATGATAGCAGATAATACTCACGTCAGCTGTGAGAGCTATTGAAAAATGTCAGGAAGTATGGAAAATATATTGGAATAACTCTCTCGATGAAAAAAAGTAAAATAGATAAAAAAAAGAGTAATGCGATCAGCGAACGATATAACATAATCATCACTCAAAATAAGCTGTTGAACACATTCTTACGGGTTAATAGTGGTGTGATTTTCTGTGTGATTTGAGCCGATAAAAAAATAATTTTTCACTCACCAATTACTGCTAAATATAAGCTTATATTCGCATTGCTTTCACGGGGAAAAAAATGATTTAACACTTTCCACTCTAACATCATCTCTCATGACGTTTCGAATGCAGCTTAAGTGGGCTTTTCTCGCATTCATCCTAATCATTAGTCTTAAGGGTGCTGTACATAAGTGTATGTTTCGTATTACATAGAAAAAAGTTATGATATAATAAAAGATTGAAAAGAGTAATCAAAATACGATATTGAAAGTGATTGAGACTGTGAGCGATCGATTTAGGAAAACCAGATTTTTTTTGTCAGTGTCCGCCAAAAAATTGTTTAACTTTGAAATTCAATTAGAAAAGCTTTTCTTTTCCGCATATTTTCATTAAAGAGTTTATTATTGTCCAGCAAACAAATGATAGGAACGCTTTTTTAACCACTGTTACCGACTCTTTACTGTGTTCACGTCTGTAATATGTACGAGTTTAAAATGCATTACACTAAAGCTTCTTATAACTCGAAAATTTGATTACCCTTTCATATGAGCGCAATTTACTGCGTGCACAAAAATTTATGCATTTAAAGCAGAGTGTATGAACAGATAAAGAAGAAAAAGCTAAAAGAGAGTTTTAAAGTTTTGTATGTGCATGCGAGAGAGAGAGAGAGAGAGAGAGAGAGAG
>JAQIXJ010000057.1:0-62614 GCA_034700185.1 Phthiracarus laevigatus | reverse complement strand
GGAATAAAACGGAACGGCGGTTATCGTAAGAAAGCACATCGCGGTACTATTGTGTATATGGCGCCCGAAGTACTCCTTAAAAACATGCAACTAAAACATGAAGAATACAAGTATATATACAAACCTATTGAAGAACAGTACAGAACTAAATATGGAAGTAAACTGCAAGTGAATGATCCATTTTTGACCGATGTTTGGTCGTTGGGTGTATGCCTTTTCGAAATGGTGTGCAATCGACTACCATTCCAATACAGCCGCGGTCTACAAACAGATACGGATAAAGAAGTTTGTGAGAAGAAGACTATTTTACTGGAACAACAAATCGGATACCACTGGAAATGGCCAAAACACATATACAACAAAACAAATCATTCTAAAACCCAACAATATAAGGACCTGAGAGACATTATTCGAACAATGTTGAACCCTCAACAAGAACCTAGAGGTTCAACAGAAATTCTTAAAACTAAACCGTGGGTCAGTGACGTGAATTGGACTGATAGTGATTAGAAAGTTAATGAACTTTTGGTAAATAAACAGAATAATAATTAATGAAAATAGTGTAACAGTTAAACAACAATAAATATTTGAAATTATCAAAAACATATAATCTTAAATTAATTTGTTAAAAAATATATTACTCATTTGTTTAAAACCATATGTTAACCATTATGAAACAACCCTATCGATTCTTTACTATTATTCTTTACTGCTCTCTTAGAGAACCTGACTTTTGTTAGATAATGGTATACTAGTCTAGCTAAACAGATGTTTAATTAATCCGAGTTTTTATCTTATACAGAAACTAAGGACTCGAAAATCGTAAATTAAAATACTAGATATTAGAGAAAATATTAGAGAAACGTATAGATAACTAATATATAGATTTAATATAACTTATATAATTCAAAAAAAAATAATAATAATAGATTCTAATGATTTAATTTATTTCTTACGAATTAAATCTATTTTAAATCCAAAATTTGGCTGTAAAATCTTAAATATTGTCGTTCAAATCATATAGGCTTTGAATAGGATCATATTCTCGTGAAAATATTTCAAAAACTTGTTTTTGAAAAAGTTTTAGGCACAATGCCCAAAATATTGGCTTTTAAATTTGTTGAGGTTTTTTCTTGATCTACATTTTTGAAAACTTCTAAACTCAAATCAGTATAGTTTTTCAAACGATTTGAACATTAATTTATAGCTATTAATTAACGATTTTTCACCCATTTTCTAATAATTTTCAAGTCTAATCTTATATTCTTTTATAATTATAATCTTTTAATGGCAATAACAAAGTATAAACTCTGTAATATTAATTTGCCTCAATTTAATGATTCAAAAGGCAATAACAATAATATTTTTCAAAGAAAACATCCTTAAAGTGGTAGATATAAATACTGATAAGATAATTATGTTGTAATCAATTTTTTGACGATTTCACGACAATAGGCATTAATGAAGAAACAATTTTAAGAGTCAAAAATAGATTATGTGTGAGAATTTTGATTCATGTTTTTGAAGAAAAATTCATAGTATAAAAATACTGCGCAAACTGAATTGATAGTATTAATAGTTTATATTGTCAATAAAATTTCCTATTTTAATCAATTGATAAGATTTCGCAATTGTAAATTTCAATCATGAAATTCGTTGAATTGTTGGTTCTTTTGTTTTTGATGATCTGTTTGTACAGTAAGTTATTTTCTTGTTATTTACTACTTATTTTCAAATTAATATTTTAATAAAATTTTATTTTGTGAATTATATTTTTCTGTAAAATTTTAACGAGATTTAAAATCAGGCCTATTAAGCTAAATTTCATATCCGACTCAAATTTGCTAACTTTTCTTAGAGTAAAAACTATTTATAAATACTATATAATTTTTATTAAAAATTATTAAAACGCTTAAAAAACTAAAATTATTGCAGTCTGTGAATCAGTGGTTGTTAGAAATAAGCGAGACTTAAAATCAGATCTAATATCGGATGCGCTTTTCTTGGCTTCGAAAGCCAGGAACGAGATTACTTTATTGTTGAAACAAAATCGTAGTGCAGACGCAAAACGGATAGAAAAGTACGAAATTGAAATGAATGATTTGGTGGATAAGTTGAGAGTTGAGACAAATGAAACTGTGATCGAAAAATTAATAGATGCATTGACATATGCAGAAGGAATTATTATTATTTATTTTAGAAGAGTTGATGCACCAGATTTTGAAGAATTGAAAAAGTCATTAATTTCTTATGGAGAAGAAGTTGTGGCAAAAGCAAATCAGGAAATAATTAAATTAACTCAACAAAATACGACAACTGACGCAGAAACTATTGAAAATGACGTCATAGCTATTAATGTTTCATTGAATAATATAAAATTATCAACACTTACATATAATGCTTTTGTAGCGGAACTCAAATTGACATTAGATATGACTCAACTACAACAAGATTTGTTGAATTCAAATATTAGTTTAAATTATGGAAACAGTAGATATCAACTAATTGACAGATCACGAAATCTAGAGGTAGACTTCAATAAATTGAAAACTCTAGCGTTAGACGAATCACTAAAGAGTGAGATAATTGTTAGACTCGACAATGACTTTAAGACAATTGCAGAATTAGCAGTGTATATGGTATTGTCAACTGATAAAGTAGAGATTGATGTGTCAGCGTTTAATTTAACGCAATCTATTTTTCGAATTGAGGCAATACTATCAGTTTTAAGTATACAAACTATTAGTGGTGAAGAACGCATTACATTATTGTATGAAATTGAAGATTTGGCTTCAAAAGCGGCAATTCTCGCAGAAGAACTGATTAAAATCAATATGACATCAGCGGCTGATGAGTTTGTCGCTCAAAATCAACTTCTAATTAATTTGAATACCGCTGTTAGAAACGCTGTAAATCCATTAGATTTGATATCTTTGGAGTACAAATTTAAAGGAATAAGTGAAAGATTGAGTGAATTAACTAAAGTTTATGGAAATAATTAAATGCAAAATACTTTCAATTATTATAAATGATTGTAATGTATTGTTTTTTTTATAACAAATACATTTTTAAATTCAAAATTTTAGTCAATGTGTAAATCATGACAAAATTCAAAATCAAAATGTTTAATATACTGAGATTAATAAATAAAATTAGTAATTTTAATAGTTTTTGAATTATAGTACAAGTTTTTCAAATAATATGGATTATTGATTTAAAAAAATGAATTAAATCTTTAAAAAATAACATTAACAACAAATACATAGAGAGATCAATCAGTTTGTCTGATGCTATTACATACTTGTCACAAATACATTAGATTTTAAAACAAACTGAAAGTAAAGCAATGATTGAAATAAATGTAGAACTAATAAAGTATCACTGAATACTAATTTATTAATTTATTTTTTCTGTCGGAAATTATTCATTTTCGATATAAATTTTCAAATTTTGTGCCAAATTATTTAAATGATCGAATATCAATATGCAGATCAAACTGCAGCTCAACTCTAGTGCGGGACAAACAGCACCGAAATTTAATCACTTTTCTATCTCTATGTGTTTCAATCCCCATTAAATTATCAATAGTTTTGTTTGTTTTTGGTCGTGAGCCAAATCAAATGACTTCGATATGAGTGCAAGAATCGATGAGTTGACAAACACCCATATCTGTGATGTATTAGTTAGCAAATTCATGCTATCTTAATTACTGGGAACAGAGATGGCAAGTGGGTCTGACGTTGTCGACCATTAAGCGTATAGTGCTATGCGGAATAAAGTATAACAACACGAAAAACAATGTGTCTTAACTATACTTTTTTCAACTTTTTCAATGCAGACAATGATATAAACCATTTATTTGTGAGTTGAATTTTGTTGAATATTTCAATACTTCGAAGATTGGCTATGAATTAACCAAAAATATTTGAAAAATTCATCACTAATATTATTCTGATAAAGTCTTAAATGTTTTAAATTCGAGTACGATTTGAATATTTTACATTTGCATTTAATCAGCATATTCTTAAGTCGAAATGCAATGTCAAGATTTATAACCGAACGTTTGTTTGTTTGTAATGGAATGGTAGTACAAATCTTAGATCCGGTAATAGAACGGTAGTGGATTAGAATAAATAAATATTTTAAATCACTAGCTAAGATAACTATCATAACAAAGTTAGTTTAATCAGTAAGGAAAAATATTGTAGTCATAAATTTTTTAGCTCATATTGTGTATACTTTGATCAAGCTTGCTTTTAAATATGTCTCACTATGCGTCCTTCTCCCCAATTGTTTGTGAGCTCATATGGTATCTTGTGTATACAATCTAACTGAAATAACTATTACCTATGTTAACACTTAAAAAAGTGAAATCTCTACGAATGTGTCTTACGTGATTCATTATAAAGTGAATAATAAAATTCTGATTATGGGCTCTCTTAATAATTATTAGCGAAAACATATATTAGCTTATATATTAGAAGGCTAAGAAAAATTAAAATACTTTTAAATAAATAGACGAGTATTTAACATATAACACCGATATAACATTAATCACAAGTACATTTAAACAATGAAAGAAGTCATTCAAATAACTATGAATGAGGTGATGGTCAAGTGGTTATTATTAATAATTTTAAATTATCAACGATAAATTGAATAGAATCTCTTGTTTTTCATAAAATTTTTTCATAAACATTTATCCGCATATTTTAGCTATTTTTTAAATTACTTAAGGGCATAGATGTATGTTTGTTTTCTATTTTAAGATAAATATTTATATGCTTTTTCATCCTTGGCTTGGCCTTATGCTATCAAATATTTTCGAATAAAACTACTTTTATAAGCACTTTTCGCATTCACCAATGAAAGTCGAAAATTTGATATCTATTTAATAGTAGAAAATAAACTTTAAAACCTAAGCATTTGTTTCTGCATCACCTGTTGGTTTGAAACGCAAGTAAGTAAAACTTAAAACCATTTTTCTCGTTAAAAAATCATTTAAATTATTATTTCCGGTTTTTAAATTCTATTTCAATTTGAATCTTAAATTAAAGTTTTCGAATGCAGAAATTTTTAAATTTTTTATCTAACTTAAAATTTAAATCTTAAGTTTCACATAACAAATTTAGTGAAATATTTCCACGCGAATTCCGCTATAAAATCAAACAGTTATGTTAAAGTGATCTATAAAAGTATCTGATTTATTGAATTTTATTAACTCTTTGAACTATGCTATTCATACCATAGGTTACAAAGATTTGCATCAAATTTGCGCTAATTATACAGACTTGATTCAAATTTTGCAGATTGAAGTTTGATAATAAAATTAAAATTTTTTAATCGAAAACACTCGGTTCCATTTTCTAAGTTAGAAATTAATAATTTTATTACAGCACATCATAAAAACCAAAAACATATAATTTAAGAACGGATGATTTATATTTTATTAATAATACTGATTGCTATTTGCCCTTAACCTATATCCGACCATCTTTTAGTTTTACTTTTAGTATAACACAAGATTATATAATAGGAGGAAAATTCGATTTATAATAATAAACTCAATTTTTCAATTGAGGTTAAATTGTATGCATATTTAAAGAGCATTTCAAAATGCTAATCATTATTTTGAAGTTCGTTTGATTTGTAAATTTCAACAGACAAACTTTAAAAGAAGAAACTTTGGATATATTCATCGAAATATGACGAAAGTGATATTTTTAATGATATGCACTTTCATCTTATTATGGATGTGTTCACTTTTTTCGGCCCAAAAAATAACGTGCAATAAAAATAGCAACAAACGAATTGATGCTCTATTATCAAAAATTTTGACGTTTGGTGATTCGGGCCGAGTGTTTCCCGAAATTGACAGCGATATACCGAAATATTGCAAGTAAGTACCATAATATTAATAGCATTTTTATGTTAACTTGAACTTTAAATTTTTCCCCACAAAAAAACAACTTTTAAATTTTTTCAGCGAAAGTTTAGAAATGATAAAATCGCTGGAAAATTACGTGAAAACTTGCACCAAAGCGGTATCAAAGCAAGTGTTCTCAGTGTATGTGTTCACCATTAAGTCAAACATTCGGCAATTGTGTCGAAAGGACAGTAAAAGACGCCGAGAGTTTATAACGGCTACGAAATGCGTGAACAGTGCGAAACCTGTTTTCCAAAACTGTATCAATAAGACGGTCGAAATCTTACAGTCGATCACAAAAGTACAGGATAGTACTAAATGGATACCTATGTTGTGCTGGTATGTATATTTCGCTCATATTAAAATATTCAAATAATTTTTATTCCAACAAAAATGCCTTATTATTGGGAACTCATATGATTTTAAAAACATTGCAGATTAAAGGATTTGCCATAATTTTATCAAATAAGCATTTTTATTAAGAAAGGTCGAGCATTTGTCTATTCATATGTCATTTATACATATATTTATAAGTCTGTCTGGCTGAAAGTTGCAGTCTCTACAGGCTTAGGCCCATAGTTATTAACTCAAATATTAATCTTATGAAACTATTATTTTGTACACAATTTCAGTGTACTTTTGTATCTAATGCCAGACACAACAGTGTTTCTATTACATAACATTATCGATGGCTTTGAATAAAGATTCGCTGATATTCAAGATTATTAGTTATCGAATTAGATAATTATATACATATATAAACAACTGAATAATAAATAAAATCCGATTAGAGATACTCGAAAACTTATTTAATCGAGCTTTAGTTTATGATACATGACATATATTTTAATTATAAATCTTTTTAAAGACGACAGAAGTGTAAAAACAATATGCATATTGTTTATCGCGTATAAAATAACCACATTTTCGAATAAAACTTAATCTTTTTATTATTACAATAAAGATTTTCTTACAGCGAATACCACAGCCACAAACAATGCTATAACGATGGAGTCAAACCTAATCCTCTTTGCACTGAATCCCATTTGGATGTTGTAAATCGTTTCACGGACTCGTTTTCGGGAAATTCTTTAAACATAGTATGCGGCGAATATGCTGACAGTTCCGATAACTGCGAGAAATTGGAAAAACCACCGAAGATTAAAAATTGGATAAAATATAAATCTTTTTTTATACCAACTATTGAAATAATGGCTAATTTGCCCGAAAATTAAGAAAAGTTTTCATTTTTTTTGTTTATATTTTTATGTACCTATAATTACATTATAATTTTCTATATTTTAATCTATTAATCAAAACTAATTTATTGTGATAATTAATAAAGCATGATATGATCAGTTAAGTGATAAATTAATTATATAAAATACTATTTCGTTTCTTTCTTTCTGTCCGCAAAGCGGTTAAAATGGTTTTGTGTATTGTTGAACAATTATTTACACTTCAATTATTCAATTAATTAAATATCGTTATAAATAGCGTCTATCTGTCTGAAAAAATTATACGAAAAAAGAGATAATACAGTAAATATTAAATCTATGTTTTTGTTTCATTTGTTTTGCAATGTTTATACTACGAGATTGGCCAATTGGCGAATATTTGACTTACGAATTAATGTGAACAAATATTATAGTAGTAAATTATAGTGGCACATTATTATTTCAAATACCAATTGAAAAAAATTATTTTTTGTTATATTTTATATATATTATGTATTAATTTGTTAAATTATTTAGTTAAAATTAAATTCATGATAACATAATTTATAATTTGTAATTTCTTTTACATACATGTAGTATTTTAACACAAGTTCTGATTACTATAGCATTGTTCAATATTCACTTTATTAATAATATATTTATTATTTTGCGAATTAAACAATATTTGCTTTTGTTTTAATGAATAAACTGATTGCGAATCGGGAAAAACTGTTGCGTTCGTATTAAAATATCCTGTATAATATTTAATGTGTTGATTCAATGTAATGATATTTTAATTAGTGATCTTGGTTTAGAGCCTGATAGCCTCTAGAGCCTGAACCTGAGGAAGCCTGGCTTAGGTACTTAATTCTGACATGCTCAGGTTCGAGGTTCTTACTTTTTGGAGCCTGAACCTGAGGCTCGAGGCTCAGGTTCTGCTTACAAGAGCCTGGAACCTATTTAGAGAGGCTCAGTTTCTTAAATGGAGACACAGGCTTAAGCTCAGGTTCCAGCCGGAGCTTCTGGAACCCGAGCCTCATCATCACTAGTGTTAAAAACGAAATCGACGAGTATTTTCGACACTAAATATATGGTCAAAACTAATCTAAACAGTTCCAGAAACGCTATAAATAATGCACGTTCGAGTAAGTACACGATTTTACAGCTCATTCACCACTTGTGCCATATTGTGACCGGAATTTCGTAGTAAAATAATAGGAAATAAGTGATTGAAAATAAGATGCTTAGTATTAAATAATTTTCGATGTTTGATAAATTCTCGCAAATGTTCTAATGTATTAAATATGTTTTAATGACTAAAGTTTATAATTAATGACTGAATTTAGTTAACGATTAAGGCTAGTAAATAATATATTTGCTTAAGCATTAAATTTAAATAAATTTAACATTTAAATTATAGCGCATGCATTTATACTTAAAATCAAAAGATGTATAATTTACAATTAAATAAACTCTAAAATAAGTAACTTTTTGCATAATATTTATTGAGAAACTTGTTATTTAATTCTTATTGTTGAAAGTTAAATGGTTAAAGATGTTTAAAATGGTAAAATATAAATGTTATTTTAAGTGCAATTATTGTCATTTATTATTGCTATTTTTATATGCTATAAATGCCATAATTTTGACTAATTATTATTTATCGAATTACATAATTATATATATAATGGTTAACCAATGGATAATTAATAATTAGATTCTGAATTTTAATATTTGTTTATCTAAATGTGGAATCATTTTCATATGCCATGTATAGCTTGCACGACCTCAAAATGACCGAAATAATGTTATAATAATTATTTTAATATAATTTTAAATTGATTAACTGATTAAAATGTTCATCTCTATTATTAACGGTCCATTCATTAACGTTTCACATAATAAAAATCTAAAATAGTTTCGATTATCTCAACTTTCAAACTTTTATTCACTTTAATTTATATAAGCAAGTTGCTTAAAAATAATGCAATATTTGAGGCATTAAGCAAAATTAAAATCACTAGAAACACGCGATAAATATTTGGCGGAAATTAATATATTAATTCAATATAAACCATCCTTTGTTAACACCTTTGTTAACCACATTCAAGCCGTTTCCATCTGAATACGCTCTCTGCGATACAATTCATAGATGGACTGAGTTTTAAATGTGTGGTTGCATTGTTTTTATACTTCGATAGTGCACGTATGACTGCGAAAGCGCACACACAATCGCGTACTCAATTACCATTGCATTTAGTATATAAATGAATAGTCAGTGGCGGAAACATTTCCAACTCAATCCATCAGTGCTACAATTGCGTCATTATGTAAACAACATCATAACTATCAATACAATTGCTAACAGCGTAACGTAAAATGCGTACAATCCGCATATATATCATTAGATTATCTATATTTTTATTTAAAAAAATTTAAAAACTGATTTTATTTATGAAAATAAGATGCTGATTATCATCGGAAAAAGTAGATAATCGTAATTTGTTAATTATAAAGAGTAATTTTAATTTGTAAAATATTTTTAAAATTTAACTGATAATAATTATTAAAAATAATTTTGAAAATCTGACTAAAAAGTGACTAACAAAACGGTACCAGTAAACAAAAAATTGGTTAACGTTCCACTAAAGGTAAATGTAATTTTTTTCATTCCACTAAACGTTCCATTACCGGTGCTATTTTCAATTTCGACTAATGTTCCACAATAATGGAGCTAAATTTTCAATCACTAATTCATAGATAAAAACATGTGATTGCATGAATAGTTTTGATTTGATGGTGTAATGTGTGAGTAGTACTGAGTACACTACGTTTGTTGACGTTATACGCAACATAACGTTATATATTACGTAACGTTAGACACGTGATGCATATGTTTGTAAACACTACTGTATTGCCAAAAATAATGGCAAAATACCAGTTATCAAACTATGGCCGATACTATGTCAGCGATGAACAATTACAATCGCTTCCCACCATAAGACTGGTGTTTATATTCATAACATTATCGCTATATTTTCTGGTACAATATCGGGTCACTCGTCACTTCTACGCGTTATGGGCTGAACGTAAGCGATCGCTAATTATCACACTATTGTTCACCATTTACTCGTTGAGCGCATTCATACATGCCATTCACTACGCGGGTATTTACTCAACAAAACCTCAACCAAACAAATAGTATAATATATCTTTATGTGATTTTATTCAGACAATATCGCCAGACCTGTTGACTATTTCGAGCCTCAATGGTTATACAAGAAGTATTTACTATCGGCGATGGAGATCACGTTTTTGGCCAATTTTCCAATTACTCTAATCGGGTATATATGCGTCACGCGGTTATTATCATCGATGGTCAGTGGGAATAGTGATCGCATCAGAAGATATTGTCTACTATTCACGCTTTACATATTGGGTTCGCTGTTAACGTTAGGCCATTACCGGACAGAACCGCCTTCTAGTTATTCGTTGTTCGTTAATTTTACGATCGCTGGCGAAGGATTTTTGACGTTTTGTTTAGCGATAGTGATTATACGTATTTTTTGGCTCAATAAGCGAAACATGTTTGGCGGTCCCGACAAGGATTTGGCCAAATTGTTGGCCGGTGTTAATTATGACGAGAGTGATGACGAAGAAGTGGTCACTTTTCGTAGGGAAGAGATTAAGGGTATTGCGAGAAAGAGATCGAATGAGAAGTTAAATAATGACATTTAAATATTATTTTTAGTTCCTTTTTTGTGTAGTTTTCAAGTAGCGTTAGATAAAGAAAGAGAGAGAGAGAGGAGAGAGAAATTATATTTTTAAATTAAATTATATTTCGATTATCTACAAAAATGATTATTTTTTATAAAAAAAAGAGCTTAGAAAATTATATAACTTTTTAAGAATTTATTCTGCCTCAAAACAGATTTAAGAGAAATTTATTTTATATATGATAAGTTTAGTTTTTTTAATTTAATTGTAATATTTATGCATAGCTATAACGACAATATACTATATACAGCGCAAACGTACAAATTTTAATAATATCGCGTCGATTTAATTTAAAACCAAAATGGGAATTATTTATTTATATGAAAATGGGTTCTTAGAATTACTAATCAATTTTATAATTATTGTTTAAGTTTTGAAAATGCTACCATAATTAAGAATTATCTAAAGCTACAGTATTATTGAACAATATTGAAATAATGGTTATTAAAGTGCACTCTATTATTGGCTCCATATTCTGGTGTTTTCAGATGAAATTTCATTGGAAGTATCGAATTATCAATCATTGTTTTACATGTAATTTCAAAATGGTTTACAATTTTAAAATAAAAACATACGACACGAAACTTTTTTAGTTTTATTAGGGTTTTAAACTACAGATGTCGCTTGCGTTCAGCTAAACTCTACTGCAACTTTTATTAGTAAAGCTCCCGGCGGTTCACAAATTATCTAACCTTACCAAACAAAATTCAATTAACGGACTAACATTTAATTTTTTATATGATAAACTGCTTCTTTAAAAACTCTGTTTATATCACTAAATATTTTAGATTTAATTAAGTCACTATTTAAACCAATTTATATTAATGAATGCCACATTAATTTACTGTAGTTTGTTTATTTTAAAATATTATTCGTTATTTAAGTAATATTTAGTTAGGATTTTATTAATATTCTAGTCTAATATTTGTGGGCAAAATAATTTTTACAGAAATAAATCAATAAAATAACTTTTGTGTATAATCTAATTTATTTTTCATTTTACACCAAATATTTTTATACGCAATACGTGTTTTTATGTGCCAATTTATTTGAGTATAAATTTTATTTAAAAAATTTATAATATAATATTCGAGATGAAAATATTTGTTTTTATTTCAATTCATATTATAAAACGTAAATTTTAAATATAAGAATTTATTCCTTATAAATGAAATAGTTTATCCCTGAATCGTTTATGCGTAAACACATTCAAGGATAATTTTTGCCTCAAATTTGCGCTTTAAATGTGTTTTGCCAATTCGTGACTTGATTTAAAAATTTTGATGATTTTTTAGATTAGATAAGGCATACTTTCAAATTTTTTAGTATTACTTATCTATGGAACTTTATAGTCTGAAACGGGAACCTTAAGGCTTGACTAGCGGTGAAGATTTAACATCTCAGGTTTAACTTACAAACACTCCAGGTTTACCATAATATGACAAATAGTTTGCGGCCTTCTGTTTTGAATATATTTTATGTTTTATTGAATAAAGATTTTAAGCTAACCCGACATCAACCATAAGTAATCCAGAACATCTTGTATTTTATATGTTACATAAGTTTTATTTTTTATATCTAACTGATACACGATATCGAGTTAATGTTGTTTTATTATTTATGCCTTTTTTAGTGTTATCATTTATTAAAAAATCTATTTCTTAGAATATAATCTACGCTATGTAAGCGTATGTACAATCGTAGCATAAGAATAGACTTAATAAAATTTACTCGTATATAAAATACAAAGTGTAACTGGAGTTTGCGGTAAATTTTACTAATATATTAACCGAAATTCCTAAAATAATTAATGGTCGCGACTGCGATAAAAATAATTAAAATTAAATCTCCACTGAAAATATCTGGCATTTTTGACATTTCTGAACGCTGATCGCTTTTTAATTAGTTTAACAGAAATTTTTCAATTTCCGAATAAAAGGTCACACATATATATTTTTAATTAACTTATATTTCGCAATAATTTAATTATTTTATTCTTAAGAATTTTGTTACATCTAACTGAAAAATTATTAACTTAAAACCCCCGTAATTATTTTACTATACATGTTTAACGTACAACACATGCCCGAAACACACATGAATTACAGATATAACAAAACGCACAAAAAAACAGCATAACTCGGTAGTTAATGCCTATTGTTAAATAAATAGAGAAAGTTTGCAAATAAGAATGCGCTTTGAAAATCATAGACGAACACATAAATAATGGAAGAAACTAAGTTTATAAAAATTTTGACGAACGTTAAGTACACGTTTTTGGCACTAAACGGACTGATATTAGTGGCTGCGGTGTTCAGCTTTATTTACGGTCAGTTTGACTTTACATCAAAATTAGTACTTAGCGGTGGTTTTATTGGCGGCCATTTATCACAATTATCGATACTGTTTCTACTGTATGCGCTGTTAGGCATATACGCCATTCTCAAGAGAGACATTGTGGCCCTATTATTATATTGTCTAATAAGCTTAACATCGCTTTTTGTGCGAAATTTTACCGCCGCTTTGGCCACACTTCACGGTTTCGTCTATTATCCAACAAATGCGCCAGTTTTTTGGGGTCTTTTCACATTTTTTGAACTGTTTTCGGTACTACTCTCGTGCTTCATTATTTTTGCCGAAAAAATGCAATAACTAAATACATATATTGGCCCAAAAATGCATGTTTATATTTTAATAATTTTATAATTAATATAATTTATTTATTTAGATTTAAAATTATAGATATATTTTTTACATTTATTTCAAATAAATTGTTTATTTTTCTTTAAAATTAAAGTCGCATTACTCATCAAATTTTAATCAGCCTCACACCGCATAATATTTGTCATAATTATAAGCTTAGTCAATTTTTATGTGTAAAACTATTCAATTACTAATAAATGTCTTAAAAATAATTTTGGCCAGATTTGTAGAACAAGTCCGAATATCTAACAGATTTTTTTTAATAAACATATGGCACAAACTTGTTAGCTTTGATTCATTACTTTTTACAAAAACAAAATGATGTAATCTCAAAACATTAAGGTATTCTTTTGTATGTAAAGAATAATTAATTACCTGAAATAGATATTCAGGTGTTTTTATAAGCATTTGATTCATTGCTACTGAAATTACATATTTTTATGCATTTACTAGCATTTTAAAATTATCAATACCTTCTAACAATATAACTAACGTGTGAATAAATATTTTTAAAAAAATTTAATTAACTATGTCTTCAGCTTATTTGTTTATTTGTTGGTTTCTCATTATTTTTATAAACTGCGACATTGACAACACGAAGCGGGGAACAAGTAGAAACAAAATATTCAAAAATTTAACTAAGATATTATCGGTGGACACGGAATATCTTGTGGGCCAGTCTTTTAAAACTCGGTATCACTTTTACACGCTCGAAAACTTTTGGGCCAAAATAAGTTTGGTACTGTTCACTTGGATTCCGCGCATTGTTATCATCGCAGTAAGAAATACGACGCTAATTTTATTTTAAACAACAGCTTATATTATATTGCTGTTTTGTTTTTTCCGTTTTCATTATTAGATATTCATGTTTTACGTCATCATAAAGCTCTCGACGTTATCGGCAAATTAATTTTGTTTCGCATATTTTTTCAGCTTAATGAATAAGATTTGCGTAAAAATCATCCTTTCCTACATTTAACTAAATTACTTAAACATTGCGCATTTGGTGCTTAAATTTAATTTAGATAAACATATGTTTCTATTAATAAAATTTAAGAAAAAATATTTGCATCGATTTAACGTGCGTTTATTTTCGTCATTAATTAACATTAAATTTGCCATTTTGAAAATAAGCACAAATTAAAAACAAGTATTAGTTTGAACTTAAAATGAACTTTTTAATCCTTGTCCCGTTATTAGTACTACTGGTTACCAAACCAGTTACTAACCACTCGTTCTTTGATTCAGTGTTCAATTTCGATAACACTGATTCGGTCGACGATGAACCCGATAACAAAGGTTTAAGCACCGCAACACTAACAACAGCTCAGTTTGCGCCGTTTACTTCCACAGAAGCCTCCACAATAACCCAACAAACTACTACAAAGGTCTCGGATGACGCAGAACTAAAAGAGTTGAAAGAATTGAATGATGACGACGAAGAAAAAAAATCAGTTGGATGCGATGTCCCGTTGGGAAACACTAAATCGATTATCGATACCACATTGTTAGTGACAAACATAACAACAACAACAATTACTACTACAGAATCTACAGCCACTAACAGTAACATTAATACCTCTACTTCTACTACTATTGTTACCACTACTGTGGCTAATTTAGGAAACGCGGCCATAAATGCGTCCGTAATATCGCCCACCAATCTTAGTGATGCGCCCACTATCGCACCAACGCTACCAAATCACGTAATATTGAGTACACGTGAATTTTTTCGGAAATTCGCGCATCTGATCGTTAATGATCTTCGAAGTATATTCGGGTATTGGCATAATTGAATTGGCGTATAAAGAATTGTGTATTATATATATTTTTTGATATTCATAAAATTGATTGAACTTTTATTTTTATATTTCAAATAAGTTTTTGTTTAACAAGTGTTTTCGTTTATATAATATTTTTCATAGATAACATATATTAATTCTCAAAAAATTATAATTAATAATGTAAGCTAATAAGTTATTTTAGTTATTGCACGGAAAATGTTTATTAAATTAGTTTGGCTTTGTTTTAACGAATAAAACTTGCGATGTATTTGGCTTAATATAGTTATAATAAAACTTTATTCGAAAGAGACAAAGAGCGTTAGATATTGTTTTTTGGTTACCATTCAAATTACAATACAGTCATTTAGATATTTTTCAGGAACACATAAAGAGTTCAGTTGAAATATTTCCTATCTATATTGCGGGATGAGAAGAGAAAGAGGGAAATAGTGAGAAAGTGAAGAGTAGATGAGAGATGAAGAGATGATGAAAGTGAAATACAAAGTATAGATCGAGGCTAGAAATTTTGTTTAGTATCCTTTTGTATATGCCTGTATATCTGTTATATGCCTGTATATCTGAAAAGCAGTATGCCGTCAGACGCAAAATAAAATCAAATAATTTTGTCAGTGATATTTCTATGTTTTTCTGTTTTCTCTTGTATATTCTGTTGTTACACGCATAGCATACAAGAGAAAAATAACTATTCTGTATCTAATCCTTTGTTTTTTCCTTTTTTTTGTTTTATGTAAATATATAAATGTTTGAGCTAACTTATTCTTTTTCATATATATTATGATAAATTCACAATTAAAGTGAGAGTTTTTCGGAAACACAGCAATTTTATTATTTTCGTTTAAACGAAATTTCCAACTTTAATCAAACTTTTTTAATAGAGATCAACACAAATTACAGTTCAATGAATTTTTTTTGTAATGATCGCACAATTAGTAAATCATGTAACAATCGTTTTCCCGAATAAGAGATGAGATTTTACTTAAATATATATATTTATAACTTTTTTTTATTAAATAGAAACCTTAATTAATAATAATAATGATAATAGCATTTGTGTCCCACAAAATTAAAATTAATTTGTTAATTATTATTGTCTACTATAGAGAACATAAATAGCACGCAATTTTTTCGGATTATTATTACTATTACTATCATCAAAATAATTATCATAGTAGTAATCATAATTATTATTATTATTATTAATATTATCACTGAGTCTATTAAAGCTGCGTTTCTTAAATCGCATTCCTTCGCCTTCGAGTATATCACTACTGCTTCCTCCATCTCTTCTCTCATCGCTAGTGTCGTCATACGAGCGATAACTTATACGAAATTTATCATTACCCATCTTTCCAGTGCCGCCGCTATTCCTTGCGAACCATTTCTTGAATCGCATGCCCTCGTCGTCGAGTAGAGTACCCTTTTTGAAACGCATTCCCTCGCCGTCTAATACCGAACCCTTCTTGAATCGCATGCCCTCCTCGTCGAGCAGCGGGTCTTTTTTGAATCGCATCCCTTCGCCATCCAACACAGACTTCTTGAACCGCATTCCTTCGCCGAGCAATAGCTGGTCCTTTTTGAAGCGCATTCCTTCGCCGTCTAAAACCGATTTTTTGAATCGCATGCCCTCCTCGTCCAGTCTTTGATCTTTTTTGAAACGCATGCCTTCGCCATCTAAAACTGATTTTTTCCGGAATCTCATCCCTTCTTCGTCCAGCAATGAACCTTTTTTAAATCGGAGACCTTTAGGAAAATTAACAAACTTAAAATATGGGAAATTTTCAAAAAAAAAATTAAACTTTTAAGTTATATCTGAGACTGGTTTTCATTTTATCGGAATCAATATCCGATTATATTTCGCAAATCATTTTTCAATTTGTAAAATCGTAAACAGATAAAAGATAGTGTAAGAAAACATATATATAGTTTACACTTTTCATTTATGTTTGTTTGCTTTTAACATTGACATCTTTGAGTGTTTCCCAGTATGCAAACAATGAGAGAAACAAAGAAATAAATGTCAAATTCAATAGTAATGATGATTTAATAGAACAAAATAAAATACGGATTCATTGTTAGTTACGGACGAAAAGCTTTCAAAGTTTTATTAATTTATTGTTATGGTTTTATTAGTCCAGAAATAGTTGAGATTTGTTTAAAAAACTGTCAAAAGTTCCAATACCTTGAAGTTTTTCATTATCTTGCACTTTAGACTTTGAATTTAATTTTTGTTACAGTATTATGGCAATTGTTTGCGTGGGGTTTGTTTTTCGGCGAATAACACTTTAAAAACTTTAACAAATAAAACCGTATTTACTTTTTATTGGAAACTACTACTTGAGTTCTAAATATCTTGTTGCTTCGAAGCTCCGTATTCAATGTTTTTAATAAGTGATTAGATTTTTTTTGTAAAAATACAAAATCCATTAAGAATTTAATTGCATAATTTCTCATTTTATAACTTGCAAATTGCGAAAGAAATTTTGTTCGCTGCAAGTATTATTGAAGCCCAAAATCCATGTGCGACCAAAAGAATAACATAATAAATGTCACACTTCTAATAAATAAAACCAATATAATAACACTAATAACGGTGGCGAATCTATTTTCCTTATTCACTCTCTTAATCATTTAGCTGTTGTTTGAGTTCATGGCATGTCAATGTCAATAGCCAATAGCCAATAGCATTTGACCATTGCTATTAACAATGCATCCAGAAAACACTATATAAAATTCAGAATGTAACTGCAAGATAAGAAGAAGAAGAAGAGGAGTAGAGATGAAACAGAATTAAAACAAAGAGCAGCAAATCCTACGCATTAATAATTCCTAAATTAATTTTGATTTATTTATTCTTATCCGCGATATTGTATGGATAATACGGATGTTTGATCGAGCTATTAATAAATAAATAAATAAACTTATAGTAAATAAGATTTTTCTATCGCTAAAGATTTCTGCGCTGATTTATCGTGCGATGATAATCACTAACTAAAAAAGGAAATATAGTGCTCTGTATATATTTATACCGAAAAAAGGCTTATGTAAGTCTTAATTTAGGCGGTGATAGAATTTTCTCTAATAAACTTAATATAAAATGATGAGCGAAAGTAAGTTTTTCTCAAAAAGTAATTTTATTATAAATTGTATTAAGGTTTTGAAAGGCAGCCCCAAAACGAACCGAAAAAAATGAAATTTATGCGCACCACAAGTCTCATACTAATCCCAATAACGTCATTACTGTTTCCGTTTATCAGCCAATTCTGTTATTATTGAAGTGTCGATATTAACTATTCCGCGAACAACACTGGGCGGCCAAAGGCTCAAAAGCAATAAATTATTTTGCGCACACAAAAAATTATCTACGATTATAATTACATATAAGTTATTTATATTTATATATCAATCTCGATCGCTAATATAAAAAATAGAACACATATTAATTCTCGGATGAATGAATGACGCGTTTGGTTTTAAAAACTTTTTAGAAGCATTTGAAAGTATATAAAAGCCATGAATTTTTAATGTTGAAAACTCAAACTAAATACCTTCATCGTCGAGAACGGAATCCTTCTTGAATCGCATGCCCTCTCCTTCGAGCACCGATCGCTTTGGCCTTTTCGACATCTGATCCGTTTCTTCGTCTTTTATTCTGGTGTTCTTTGCGGCGAGTTTTGTTTTATTTTTCGCGTGCGCTTTCAGACAATCGCTGCACTGCTTATATAAATCATTTCTATTCATGCTATTTGCTGTTAAGCCTAAAATTAAAGAAATATATATTAAAATTCAAGTATTTTTGTGACAGCAAGACTGTATGACAAAATGGTTGGGCACAAACAAAATCTGTGATATATAAAATAAGTGTCTTATGGGAAATTCGTGATAAAACATTAGCTTTTTGTTAGCAACGCTACACTGAAATCTAATTTGTATAAAGCATATGACCATTTTTATCGGTGGACTCTTTCCATCGCTCTATTTGGGCTTAAAAGACTAGTTTAGATTTGTTATCATTTAATTGCACTTCATTTTTGGTTCTGTTCGACCAAATTCGCACCAAAAATCCTTTGCTTGATTCTACGCTTTTAATTTATAGCGTTTGATAATTCCGAGTGATATGAAAATCTACAGTGTATTCCGTAATAATATTTATTCATATTTTCATGATATTTTAATAAATAATTTTCGCTTTGCTTTTAAACGAATTCTTTTTTTAAAGCGTAGAATGTTAGACAAAAATTTATAACATTGAACGTTAAAAAGTTTTATATATAATGACACTGAAATTTTATAGTGTCTACAAATATTTTTAAAATTGTTTAATCGATAAAACTAACATTTTCCAACGAAACTTTTGCCAGGGAATCGTATTTCATTAATTAATTTATAATTCATGGTTAAATAAAAGTTTTTAAGAGCAAAAATTTCATTATCTGCTATAATTACTGGAAGAAAGCACTTAATTTTTTTCAATAATTTTCCCGTTATTTAATTAAGGGCATTAAACAAAAATAAATGCACATCATTTTTCGGTTACCATTTGTGCCGAAAACAATTACTTCAAGTGTCAGACATTCAATTACCTAAAGTAAGAATATAAAATATTTACTATTTTATTATCTTATCTGCAATAACCGATATCAGACAAGACGTTTGAAATTTATTTGTTACGGCTCAGGTGGTTATAATCAGATCTTTATTTATCTAACGAATGTCTAGAACATAAAAATATTAAATTCCTATAATTGAAAAGAACAGTTTAAAATTCTATTCGCATCATTTGCTACCAAATGTTTAGTGAATTAAATTTCATTGTTAACTAATCCGTAAGAATCAGCAAAAAATGAATGCGTAAAAGTATGAGTTATTGCGAAATTTTGAATTGCGAAAGAAAGAAATAGGTTTGATCTAAACGTTTTTGTCATATAAACTGATTAAAACTGAATATTTCTAAATGTTTTTCATAAAAATGCAATAAAACAAAATATTTTTAGCTCCCTTTGAATATACAAAGTCGAGCTTATGCTATTGACTATGCCTGTCAAAATCTGTCTGTCTCTAAGTTTGCAGACTTTTATTAATAAAGGTGTTCACCCTACTTCTTATATTAATATACATGTTTGGAATCTTGCTTTCATTTGTTTTAAAACTAATACATTTGTTTACATAGTTGCATATTAACATTCAAAAATTTGGGTCTCTATGTATGTGCCGTCTTGATTATTAAGTTATCTAACTTTTCATGTTAGAGGAAAAGCTTATTAAATAGTTATTTATGGTTTAATGGTCAGAATACTAATTTTCTGAATTTTTATTTTAATGTAATATTATAATGATAGTGATTAACATGCTATTAACAAAGTTAAATAATATCAACTTTTCTGTTATTTACTATGGCGATGGTTAAACACCGAAGATGTTCTTCTACGACATTGTTTTGTTTTTTAATTAAAATTTTAATTAAATATGACTTAGTTGAACATGTTGGCCATAAGTTTTTATTTTTCCTGCCAGCTTTAATTTTTCATGCGATAAAAAACAAATAAGACAAGAACCTAGAATTAAAGTTTTTGCCTGTTATTTCCTCTTAGTTATTACGCTGTTATCATCTTTTTTATGGGTCTTTAATAGCCGCTTAATACCCTTTCGATCTTAACTTATAGTTAGCGCTAAAAAAAGATTTAACATCAAAACTAATTTTATAACACTTCGGTTTAATGATAACCTTCGCAATGTTACACAAAACTGGGTCACATCTATCTATTATTAGAATATAAAAAACACATTAATTCGTCGAAAATCCTGTTTATCTGGTGATAATTTTACCCTAATATTTACTTATTTATTTTTGACGCATCAGCCCAACAATCAAAAATAAGAATGATTAATAAAAAGTAATGAAAAAAACGATTTTCGGAAAAATTTAAAAAATCATTTTGGCTCAAAACTTATCTGCAAAACTATAAACTACGTGACAACACACACATAAACAACTGTTAGGAGAACTTTTAATATCTAGTAATTTCTTTTTGCAAACACATATTACAGAATTTAATTAAAATCGAAACTCTTCTCTCTATCTCTATCACTCCCCCGTTCTTGCTCTCCATCTCTAGATCTCGTGGTAATATTGAGTTTGCTTTGGCAACATGTTTATTCATTAATTGTTGACTTTTTTGGGCATTCAATATAGATTTTGAGATGAGTTAATTAACTAGCCGTTATCTAGTTGTTTGTTGTCGATGCTACTGCTCTGATGATGGTTTGATATTTGTTTATTAAAGGAAATCTGGTTTAATGCCAGATAAAAATCATTATCAGATTTAATTTGGCTTCTTTTTTACTTTATTTGCCCTAAAATTTCCGTAAAAGTCATATTGATTTTAGCGAAAATCAGGATAATGGTTGGCTTTTGGTTAAATCACAGAAAATAGGCTCAAAAATTGAGTCCAAATTTTTTTCTGGGTGCTCACTGAAGGATTTAATTGATACACTACGGCTCATTAACAATAGTCTATTTTGTAGCCCAACTCGACTGAAACAATGCCCAGTGGTGTCACGTTGTTATTAAGGCGATTAATTGTCGCGCAATAGATATAGTGTTAGAAAAAAAGATAACAGAGACGCATAAAGGCTGACATGAAAATCTTACATCTCTTTGAGATTTTTGTTTTTTTGTATTTTCTCGTTTCGGGTTCCCAGGGAAAAGAAAAATGTTTGTATGTGTGAAGTGAATTTCGTGTCCGAGAAAATTTTGGATAATAAAGTGCGTTTATTCGCATATTTTTTTACATACAGAAACATAAAAAACAATATAAAATAGAAGAATAATATAAGATGTTCTTTTGTATGCTTTACGCTCTCGCGAATAACATATATATTATCATATTCATGAATGTAATTCTGCAGATTGTATTGTTATATTTTGTTTTTTAAAAAGTTATATTATAAATATAGGATTTACACGCTATAAAACCGCATTATTTTTGCCATAATAATTGCATTTATATTTATTTACATTATACTAAGAAATGCTCGTAAACCTCAAAAAACCGAATGCATCAAATCAACCGGAATTTTATACATAAGCCATGAGCTTATGTTTGAAAAGTTTTGTTTTACAAATTCCAATTTCAAGCAAGATTTTTAGTTTTCTGCCATTTAAGAATATAAATTGTTTGTCCATTTTCTATTAATTATTTATGGATACTTTATTTTCAAATAGGTTTTCAAATATCCGGTCTTAAATTTTGAGAAGAGATTTGAACAAAAAATTTTTAAAAAATGAAAAGTAATTCAAGTTTAGCACCAAATTTTTAATTAGAAGTCTCTGTATGCTCTTAAGTATGTTTACACATTATATTGATGGTTCAATCATGAGTTTTGATTGTTAATTTTTTAAAGCAAATGTTTAAATCTATTTGCATATCATTTATTTTTAAAAATCTCATATTAATATGAGCGCGCAAAACATGTTAGGCATACAAACTTAGGAGATAGTATTTGACTTGATTAAAGCATAAAAAGTGACAATTTAAAGACATAAAACCCTCAAAGAAATTTAAAGTATAAACACACATATAGTTAAAATAATAGTCATTATTAACAAAAACTTTGGTTCTCGTGGAAATTACTATCTTTGCCAAAGCGTCAATTATTTCTCGAACAAATTTCTTATCTGAACTTCGGATTCATGAAAAGGTTAGCGATATAGACAAATGTTTTTTATGTCGAAAAATTAATTAGCAGCTACAGTCGATGACGATTTTTCTACTGTTAGATAATTTTTCACTACTTAAGCGTATCATATAGATAGGGATATATAGGTAAAAAACGCACATAATCGTATTTAAAAGCTTTTAACTGCTTCATATTTATTTCATAGATTATAATTTCGATAGTCTATTAAGATTTACTTAAAGTAATTCGGTACAAAATACTTATCGGCAAATCTAAGTTTAAACGTAAATGTTTTTTTTGAAAACTTTAGATAAGTGATACCATTTTAAATTAAATTAGCTAACATTAAATAAATAACTAGAGTATCTTAAATAATTAAATCAATGTTTTTACCGATACTTTAAAATGTATTTTTTTTGTATATCAGGAAACTTAAAACTAAAAACCAATATAATCTCCTTAAACATTTTATTAGCGAAAGTTTTTTAAGGTTTAGTGGTTCGGCCAACTTGTCTGCATCTTGAAAGGAAAAAACAACCATCACTTGACTTCTAGCCAATAAATATTGTAGACAGGAAATAATATCGAAGTATTTACATATTCAACGAAACTGATATTATTTGTAACGCATATTATTCAAGAATATTCCTCGACAACACAGATACGGACAGACCGAATCTGACTGCCAAAGAGACTGTTCAGATTAATTATGAATGAGCGTTAGAAAAAAATGACGTTACAAACAAATTTAATAATTAGGTAATACTAAATAGTGTATGTCATTCAACGGTCAAGAAAACCATGCGTTTCGCTTTTTTTTATTCGATAGAATAATGGGCCCAAAGTTATTTATTTTTATCACTTCTGAATTATTAACTATATAGCGCGCATCGGATAACAAGTCGAAACAAACTAACAACAATAAAAACAATGGTAAATTGGTAACTAAGTTTTACGCGATCGCAATCAATAATGTATAGCCCAAAAATTTAAGCTTAATAGCATCAATACACTACTAGTTGTATCCAAAATGTTAATAGTTTTTTTTCGTGAATAATGGGGAAAATGTTTCTTCACTTTTTCAAGCCTTATTCCACAAAGAAACTTAGTCTTTGAGAACCGGATTCTTGGCCTTATTCGGAAAAGCAAAAATTTCCATCAATTTATAAAGCGCATTGCTGTTGATATATAATTTACATCAGATTAAGAATAATTATACGAAGTATTAGCTAAAGCCGGAATTAGAAGTCAACAGTATTCTTAAGTCATTAACTTATTAGCCCTTAATTCTGCATATTTTATCAATTAGTATACAAACTTTTCTATGTGTATGAATAAAACTTGGGGATTAAAGTTCTATTCAAATGCATAATTAATAAATGATTTAAAATACGTTACTGTAGTAAAAACTTTTTAAAACAAAATTTGTATGAATATTTGACTAAAAGGAAATTTAAACAATTTTATGCCAAATGAACACAAAAATTTGTTTAATATCTCTTACCTGTAGCTGTTGTCGACGAAACGCAGTTAATTAAGTGTGAACAATCGTCGGGGTTTTTCGCTTCTAATAGTTGTAATTTTTGATTAATTACGGCGAGAATAACTATTAGTGACACAGCATTCGATAGATAGTTTTTCACCATTTTTTCAGTGATTATCATATTTTTTGGTCAAATAAATTAATAATTATTTTCAATTTTTAATTAGAAAACCAAAATGTGGTTTCAATTTTTAAAATAAATTTACTTTTATATTAGTTATATATGTGTGTATGTGCGTGCGTGTGTGTTGGTATTAGCGTGTGTGACTGTGACTGTATTCGAAATGTTTTAGTGTGAAGAGCGAGAGTGTGGTGTATGTGTGTGATCACTGAGAGTAAAACTTCTTCTCTCAGTCTCCCAATCATGAGACGAATCCTTAAAGGTTTCGCGCTTCTGCTACTACTTTGGAATTAATTGGACTGCAAATACTGTGAATGGTTTGGGACATCAAATATGCGCTCTTCTAATACTCTGTATATATCTATATTGCGCAGTATATTGTATAAAGACGTTTGTAATTATTACAGTTAAAATTTTTAAATTTTCATATTTCGATAGTATCATAATTGTCTGATTCTGGTTTTCTGTGTGAACAAGATTTTAATCATTAAGCTTTACCTTTTAGAAAAATAGCACTAACAAATTATAATTTTTATTAATTAAATAGAGATAATTTACTAAAATAAAAATGTATATAAAGAAGAGTGAAAATATTAGAGTATTTCGGATTAACGTATTAAAATTGTGTCGTTAACAAAAAAAAGATCATTTTAAAACATTCGAGTGGATTTAAAACAAGTTATATACGAGTTTTTAAATTATTTTAGTTTAAGCTATGTTTCGTTCTTACAAGTTCCTCTTTCACAATAAAAAAGGTATTAAGAGTTTAGAGTATTTCCAACTAAAAACTTTAGTCTAAGATTTCATATGAACAAAACGGAATATCTAAATTAAAAAAAACCTTTCTTAAAAGTATATTTGAATTAAGGTTTGCAAAATAGGTTTTTTGTTATTTTTTAAAATCTAGTTATTTCAAAGTCTTATAACTAGAACTTTAGTGACTTTGAAATTTCCAGTCAAAAATTGTATTCGATTGATTCAAGTTCTATTAGTAATAATTTTTATTCCATTTATTACTTTTAAAAGTATTGATATAAAGTGATATTAAAAACTTGACCCCAATAAACCCTCGTAACTCTATCCATTAAACTCTAGGATTTCTATTCCAATAAAAAATGTTTTCAAGCCCTGCGGACATAAAAAAAATCTTTTAAGCTTTGTATTCGCTCCGTTATTTTCATTTTATCAAAAACTATTCAGTAAACACAACTCACATGTTTTAGAAAAATCGTCACAATTGCTAACAGATTCGCTATTCAACGCAATAAACTCTACATTATTATTAAAGTTATTTGCAGCATAACTTATTTTGTCGAAAAAAAGAAAGTGCTCTCCAGATATACAAAGGCGTTTAATTAAAATTTTACAGCAAATATAACACATAACTTACGATTATTATGTGTGCGTTTGTGCCGAGTCGACACACAGCCTATATTTTAAATCTAATTTAAGTCCACGAATGTAGTGATGAGAATAAGCTGCGTTAGTTCGAAACCAAAGTAAAAGTGGAAGATATACTCATTCATTTTTAGATTCTAATATATATATATCCTACTTTTTGCATAATTAGGTGTTAATTAAAATATTAAGTGACATAAATCCTTCGTTGTTTTTGTCGCTAATCGATTTTTAAAGAGTTATTATTTAGCCTTGACTTTTATCATCTTTCGGTGTTTATTCCGTACTACTTTGAAATAGTTTTTTTTTTGAATTTTTCAATTAAATAAAAATAATTAACGCTATTTGTTAATATGTATGTTTTTATGTGCAATTATTTGTTCAGCGAACAAAAAACTTTATTCAATTGTCATCTAAATTCCTCTTTTCCTCTATTCCGTATGTTTAAGTCTGCTCTCAACATTTCCACGTTAATTCAACAAAATATATGCAAAACATTTTATTGTCAAAAGCGTTTTTTTTCGCGTAGGATTCAGATTCCAAGCGATATTTCTTTTTAAAATAACTTTCCAGCGAAAACAGAGAGAATTCCGTTAACGTATACGACATTTATTGAATTATAGCAAAAGTGTTGTGAAATGCAAAACAGAATTCATCACAATCGCTGAATAAGAAAGAATTAATAATAAGTTGCTTTTGTAGTTATTATTAAAATTGATTTATAATTTAAGGTATTATTTTGTAAGTACTTTTTCAAAAAAAATGAAATGCAAATATTTGGAACAAGACTTGTATGTATATATAAATATTAATAAAAAACAAGAAAAGAAAATATTTTTAATATGTTTTCCAATTTGCAAGAATTTTCTTTTAATCTTTTTTGCTTCTTTTTTATTGCGTAAATAAAACTCAAAGCTGCTAATTCTGAATGATTTAAAATCTTAGGGAATATAAAAGACCTTTAAATAATTTCTATAAGAAAATTATTAAAATTTATCTTTTCATCCTTAAAAAAACTTTATTTTCTGTCTAGAAGTTTAGTTGCAATTCGAAAATAAATTCGATTATAAAATTAATTATATATTTAAATAAATGATTGATTGGTTTATAATTTTGTAAGCGAAATAAATAAATAAGATTAAATTTTGTAATCTATCAAAGGAAACTTAATTCCATAATAGAATTAATTTTTTCTTGTTTTCTACTGATTTTATAGCAACTGGATTCTATTGCACACATTTTAAAATGATACTTTATGTCTTCTTAATATCCGATTTAAGTTTATTTAATCATTTAGGTATTGAAATTTTTGTCAAATAAAAAAACCAACCATTTTTTTGGCACAAACTGAACTATGCATTATAAGAGCAGCTTTTTTATTCGCATTGAATTCGCAGCAAACAAAAATCTGTCCGATCTAGTGTTTCCGGTTGTTTATAATGTTAAAAGGTTTTAGAGTTATTTGTTAGCTATAACGATATTTTTTGTTAAATTTGGAATTTTTATCTCATATTATTTAGCATCTAATTTCTTAAAAATATTTTAGTATTTACAGTTATACAATATTTTACATTCTAAATAAAAATAAGGAAATATAAATACTGCAGAAATATTTAAATAGGAAATCGTGTAAAAACTTCATTAATTCATTCTTTAAGATTCAGTCATATAAACGAGCAAAAATAAATTTAGTAATTTCTCATTATTTATAAGAATATAAGGTGAACCGAATTCCGACACGTATTCTCTTAGTGATAAAAAACATAAATATATATACTTGATTTCCTTGGAGTTTCACACATTTCTGTTACTGCGGTCTTAATTGAACTGCGAATAGTGAATGGTTTGCTATACCTTATGAGCGCACAATATTTCACACAACATTCGCCAGGAAAATACGGTATTCTTTCACATCTCAATTAAAAAAATCTTTAAAAAAACAAATACAAACTAATGCTTTCAGATTCAGTTTATTAATCTCTATCTCTTTCTTTCGTTGCGTTATGAGAAGGTTACGACCAACAGACACAGTTCGCATGAGACGCGATCCAATTTTTATCATTCATTAATCAATTGTGTGATCGAATACTGCATAACAGTTTCGTATTTAGTTCTTTATTTACTTTTTATTATCCTAAGTATGAGATCAAATCTGGTACTGCCAGAGGAGAAAAAAAACAAAGCAAAGCAAAAATCTATTTTTGTTGTTATTGTATCGAAAAATATATTTTTGTTATTTTTGGTTCCGATAAAACTTTATGGTAAATGTTTTTCTTCTGGAATACTAGTGAAATGTGATTGTGAAACGTTTTCATTTTACTAATATATACGAGAGGGTATACACTGTTTTGTTAAATTGCATTATTTTTACTGCATATGATTGACACCAAACATTTTCGGTTATTTTATTATGTTTGAAGAATGAGAACTGTTTACGTCTCGAAACAATAAATAAATAACAAAATAAAATCACTCGACAAGAGATTTTCGTTTGCATTTACACATTTTCTTTAAGAAGTTAAGAAAATTCGTAACTCAATAAGAATACAGTATTGTTTGGTTCGGTGGAGAAAACACATTGACTTTCATGGCGTGTTTTTATTTCTTTTTAGTTTGATAGTCATTTAGTCGAGTTTAATGGTTATAGAGAGATGAAAAAATATGAATAGAAACGCGTTAACATTAATTTAACGCTTTGTGAGCGGAACAATGAAACGCAAAATTTATGCGTACACTATTCATGTGTGTTCAGATTTTTCTGTAAAATTTACAGCAATAAAACACGAAATTTAAAAAACCCCTTCAATCCATGTGCATAATAAAATCAGGGTCAAGAGATTTTCGCATTATATTTAGGAATAATATTCTAATGTTGACTTATTTCGAAAAAGAACACGCTTTTATAGCGCAACAACAAAATCGTTACGCGAAAACTATGGGAAAAATTTCAATCGAAAATAAACTTTTTTTTCGCTGAAACAGTGTAAATAAACTTTTTACGTAAAATAACTCAATTTGCTAAGCGTAGACACAAACTAACACCGTTAAAATTAAATCCCCCATTAAGCTAAAATATGATTCCACGTTATTAAAAAATAATTAAACTTTTGGGGATGTATGCACGCAAATATGTAATTCATTTTTTTTTGTTTTCCACTTTTTGTATACGCTACTATTATTACTTTATTTTTTTCGCTAATATACTGTATTATAGCGAATAATGACCTGTACTGGTCGTACATGCATAGCACTATTTTTAAATGGAAATTTAAATTTAAAATAAAAGTGCATTTCGAACATACAGCCATAAAATAGAAGTGAATTACTAGAATCAATGTTATAACCAACGCGAGCGTAACAAAACGTAAAGTTTAAATAACACGAATTCCGTCACAGAGTTAGTCATAGTAATATTTTTTTTTGTTTGTGTGTAATAAAAAACTTCTAACCCTATAGCTATTTTTCTTTAAAGCGTTCGCACTATTATTTATTTATTTCCATTTGACATTTCCGTTTAGCAAACTGCTTGACAATACGAAATAGTGGTTCACACGCGCACACAATAAACTCCTAAACGCGTCACAATCATCGCTAACGTAAAACTTTTTTTGTCTAAATATCGCGCTATGAAGCTATGAAACGCGTTGTGAAAGTTTTATTTGTGGCATATTTTTGTCAGGAAAAAAAACGTTTACATAAAATTCTGACACAATAGCAACTTTTATACTTTAGCGATGCTCTTAATTAAAAATATAGTGTCTAACAATCATAACTGACGGTTATTACTTATTTTACCGTTAATTTGACACGTTTTAAATGCTAACGATTAAAGTTTATGCTAAAAAATAATAATGAGCTCAACAATACAATGAGCTAATAAATGAGTTTTTAAACAAGACAGGACATAAGGCAGAAATTTTCTGTACTTTCTATTTCTTGGTATTTGAAACTACGAAGAATTGCTACGACAATCTCTGGCAACTCTTGGCAATTATCCATCACTTCTATGAAATGAGTTCTGAATTTTAGTACAATATATTATATCTATAGAAACTATATAGCATATGAATACGCAGTTTATTAAGTTTATATCACAATTTATTTTATGAAAAGCTTGGCTTTTAGTGCGATAATCAATTATCGAAAAGAAAAATAAACCAATTTCGATGTGTAACAGTATTTAGTAGAGTATACGGTATAGTTATATATAGTTTAATAGTATCAATGTCAAGATCAAGTTTATATTAGATTTTTTTGTTATTCCATTTCACAGATAAATAAATAGTTCTGACTCTCTTGTGGAATTCATTGAGATATATCCACTGGGATGCTATATGACAATACAGTAAAATGTTTGTAAAGTGTGTTAATTTCCAAAAAATCCATATTTTTAAAGCGGTAAAAATTATTTTAGGTTTTAAATATTTAATTAAAATGTAGACAATCTCCTACCTCAGAGATTGTAGAAAAAGGTAGACAAATGTAGACAATCTCCTACATCACTGTTCAAATAACACCCCATAATTGTTTTATTACGGGCTAAATATCTGTATTCCCTTTTAAACAAAAAATAAAAATGTCATTTCCTATATAATGTAGATAACTTTAGATTTTAGTGTTAATAAACTAAATATACGGCACATGTTTAATGCAATAGCGATATCAAGTGAAATATCTCATTAATTTTAGTTTTTTTTAATTAAAAATCATTCTGGCGTTTAATGCGAATCTAGTTTACAATTTTAATTCTTAAAACGTTAACGGAATAATTCATCAAAAATACTTTCCGATGCTATGAAAATTTAAAACACGTATTGGAAAAAGTAAAAGTTAATAAGAAAAATGTGTTAATTTTTATCTATAAGGTATCTGTAAAATTGGATATCGGTTTTGTTCTTCGAAACCCTTTAAGAAAAAGTGTGGGCTTATGTACGTTATGTAACGTTTATTACTCGAGGATTAAGTAAATTTTTATGCCACAACACTTATACTTTACACACGTTTTCGATTAATCATATTATGAACCATATATTATTCTAATTTCGTGATTAACATATTTTTACATATCGATAATCGTGCAAAAAATACGATGTAGACCCGAAATAAGCGTACATATGGATTAAAATTAAATTTCGCGATGATATGCCAGGAAAAAAATTACATCTCAGAGAAACAAAATTTAATTTTCGTTTTGTTAACGCATTTTATTAAAAGTTTTCTAGTGTTATAAATTATCTTCTTTTCTCTCGCGTAAAAGAAGACAATAATGAAATTTTCAGCGCAAAAACGTAACGGCAAATGTGTATACGTATCTGTAGGTAAAAATTTGCATTAATCATTAAAAGCGTTTCGCGATTATGAGCGGAACAACAATTTTATGCTAAATAGTTTTCAGTTAACTTTCTGCCGCTCAAACTTTCAGTTAATATACAGTTTAGCGGAGAAGTGTTTTTATACGTATACGAAATTTACTTCACGCTAAAATTTATACAGCTTTTTATGCAAAAATATTATTTATACTTACTTTGTAATTCACAAAACCTCTTAACTGTAGACATTTTTTCTTTTCTGTTCGAAAAAAGCGTGATATTTGTTTAATATCAAAACTGAATAAAATTTTTAATCGGAAAAAATTCAAATAATTTTTTTTCTGGGATATAATAGAACTCGAAATCTATACAAAGTAAAAAATTCTTTTCAAAAAAAACGAATTATATTTAGTGTATATATAATTTCGAATATTATATATTTTCTGTCTGTTGTTAGTTTAAACTTTAAATATTAGTACAAATAAAAATCCTTTTTTGTTTGGTTGACATTTCCTTAACCGCAACTTTATGATAATAACACGTATAAACTGAGTGGTAGTGGGAAAAAAATTTCACACAAAAATAGTGGCTTGGAATTCCACTCATGACCTGTGATTATTGTTTTTTTTTCTAAAATTTTCAAATGTGTTATTTATAAATCTCTATAATAATATGACTTTTTAACGAAAATTTATAGTATACCCCTTAAACTTAATCCAAATACAATTGGCCAGATTTAGGGCTTTGTTCTGTTAAAATGAATGCTTTTATTGTTACCGACGGACAAAAATGTGACATAAAAAGGCAGTTAAAAAGAATTAATTGGCTTTTTTTAGTTTTCAAAGATACAGTAAAATTCTTTGATGTTAATGTATACATAACTATGTTAACAATTTTTGGATTTTGGTTCACATTCTAGAAGCAAAGTTGTTCTTATAGACTTGCCAATTTCTGTCTGTCTGCAGTGTATTTAAGTAGAAAGTCTATGAAAAAATGAGTGATTAGAAAGAAACTTAGTTCCATTTTAGATGATATTTTCTTGTATTTTTTTTAATTTTATCGATTCTTAATGAAAATGGCAAATGAAAATAAAGACTCTTGAAACAAAAATAATAGAAATTTTATACATTTTAAAAAACATTTTGCATTTTAATGCAAACAACACTTTAATTAAATAAAATTTATAAAAAAATACGTTTAATTAAATTTTATCTCAATTAGAAATTGTAATTAGTGAACGCAACATTCTTATCAGCAACAAACTTGAACGCAGATGTTTATTGTTAACCAAATAAAAAACAGGCAATAAATTCTAATCATTTTTTTATTGCACTAATTTTCACTGTACATGAGTTTTCGAGTTTGATTTGATTTAGCAGCAAAAAAAAAATTATTTAGTTGTATACTATTTTTTTGTGGTAATTTTACAAAATTTTCACAATCGAATTATAAAACTTATAAAACGTAAATATAAGACAATATTAGCGCAGCACTAGTAGCCTCATTTTTTCCTGATTTAAACTTAATGTCCCTGTCATACAGTAATACATAATCAAAACCCGGTTATTAAGCTCTGATGTGGAATAAAAATAATGTTTCATGTTTAATGGACAACAATTTTATTCGAACAAAATTGTTAAATAATGACTAGAATCAAGTTGTTTTCGATTACAACAATTTTCTATTTTGATGGTTGTTTCGTAATTTTATTTTTGGAAAATTGAGTGCGTTCAATACAAGTAGAATTTGTGTTTATTTTTCGGCACCGAATGCCACGAAAAAAAGTCGTCGATATTTTGATTCATTACCGTATCCTTGACTGCGGCGAAAACTATTTCAATATTTTCAGTATCTGTATCGTTAACAAAAATTCAAACATAATTATTTTCGTTTACATTTATAGACAAAACATAATTACAATATGTCACCTTAAAATAATAATTGGCAGACAATGTGTTACCAAAAAAAATAATTGGCAGACAATTGCATGACACCGACAAAAGTTTTTATATAATTTTTTGTGCTAAATGCGCTAAAGCTTATGAAATATTAATAATAACTGAGATATTTCTGATTATAAATAATCTTGTTGTTTTTAATAACAACAATAATAGTTTACACAATTAGCTGTATTTGGAAGTTTTCTAGCACTGGTGTAAAGCCAAAAAATAAGCTAAATAATTATGGTTGGGTTATTAAAAAACTTTTGTTTTGACAACAAACTTCGAAGTTTTGTTGAAAGTTTAGCTTAAGGCGCTAAGTTATTAGAACTATCCGTATCGTTATTTTTTAAACAAAAATTTATTAAAAACATAACAGAGCGTATGGCAGTTATTTTAAATGTTAAAATATGTTTACCTGTTGCGCACGTCGAATGAGAATAACTAATTTTATATGGATTTAGTTCAATAAACATTTTTCGTATATATTCAATAGCGTAAATCGCATCCCTTTTTGGACCTATTAAAAAATTTTAAACAAAATTTACTAAAATTTAATAGTTTTAAAACTGATAGATTGTAAAAATAAATTAGTATGCATATAAAATAAATGTATCCTCAATTAGCAGTGAACTACAAAAAAAATGGTAACTGCTTCGAACATTAAAGTTATCTAATTATAACGGTTCATAGGCTCAAATAAATACTTTGTAAGCGAATATCTATGCTCTAATTAGTAGTTTTGCGTTTACCATCGTATTCTGGAAAATAATCGACTAAATGAGAGTACATAATCTTCTCCTCCAAAATGTCGCGTTTATTCAGAAACAAAATAACCGACGAATTTTGAAACCAGGGATACGTGATTATAGTCTTGAATAGCGCTTTACTCTCTTCCATACGGTTATCGTTATTACGCGATTCGCACAGTATCTGATCGTATTCGCTGAGCGCCACTAGGAATATGATTGACGTCACATTTTCGAAACAGTGTATCCATTTTCGCCTTTCTGACCTTTGACCTCCAACATCAACCATTCTAAATTATAGATTCATAAGTTTTAGTATGTTTTTAATTAGAATATAATGATAACAAACCGAAATATGATAGAGTCTAACTCAAACGGGTACTCGAATATACCGGACGTTGGAACTCGCACTCGAAGAATATCTTGTTCATTGGGCAGGTAATTGCAATCCGATATTCTGTCGATGTTATCTAAATAACTGTATTTTGAAGGTTAAGAGTTCGTGTTATATTAAAAATTAAAAAACGGTTTTTATTACCGTATCGTTTGAACGTCTAATTATTTCGATGTAAGACTTAATTCATTGTTATTATATCGGTTAGGGTTCGAAAAACTATAGCCATAAAGGTTTTTGGTAAATATGCTAATAAACTATTATAGATAAGAATCTATAATCTTATCTTCGATTTATAATAATAGACGAAGAGTTGAATATTTTTTGCAAACAAAAACTTTAAGGACTTAAAATTGATTGAGAAATAAATAATTATCTATTGTTCGCTATGAGACAGACATTCGAATAGAAATTAAAATATTTAAAACAATCGAAAAACAATATAATTTTCTTAATTATCAAAGCTATAGTCTATTATTTTAATTAAGTTACACATAAAGTGATCTTAAAAAGAAAAACTTTTTTCCTATCGATAAGATTCTCATTATAATCACGAAACAAATATCACATTATAAGTTACACACTCTATGATACGGGATCATTATTATATCAAAGATTTTAATTATTTTGACCTAAAAAATATATATATATACGCAATTACGTTATCACTATATGGTGGCCTAATTTTTTTTCATCAACACGTTCTATATTATAATTTACAATCAATTTTATAACTCAATTGACCTTTTCTTAGGTAAACAAGTGTTGGGCGTGTGTTTGACGCTCTGTTTTATTTAATTGTTATTTTACGATAAATGCTAATCCATAACAAAGAAGAGAAAAGAATTGTTTGCGTACCGAAAACACAAAAAAAATCATTAGAAATCACTTGAAATTTTTTCTATTAGAAACCCAGTAAAGAAAATTACAAGTTATGCAAGTTATGCTTACTATTTAGCAGAATCTGTTAACTGAAACTCTCTTCGTCTAAGATAGCACTCGATCACTCCTTCGTCAGCCCATAACTCTTTAATTGCTTCCGCGAATCTCTTATCAAACGCAGTCATTGTTTCGTTTTCCACTGATTTGATTAAAATCGCGTTTTCCTTTTGAGAAATAGTATTTTAAAAATAATATTTTAGGGGCGCTTTTTGATCAAACAAAGATAATTGACTGTAATCACGCTAATCATATATATATGTAAATATTTACTAAATTCTGCGAATTACTGTAAGGTATTTCGAGCTTTTCCATAGCCCGTATAATGCACTGAATCGCTGAAAATATATTTTGATACACAAGTTTGGTATAGTTTTTTCGATCTGAGTCCGAATATCCTTCGCCATGAATGATGCGCATCTGCTTGATAAATGTACTCTTTCCCGATTCGCCTGTTCCTATGTTTTATACGAATGTTTTACTTAATTAATCATGATTTATTATTTCGGTATTTCGAATAATATTCAATGTTATTCGTTAAAAATTAAAAACTAGTAATTATAATTGCTTTATATTTCATTTTGATATTTGATTGTTTGAGATAATGTTGGAATAAAAATAAGATAAAACTATAAAAAACTTAAAAAAATTTGATCTCAATAACGATGAAAAATAGAAGCAATTATAAATTGATTGGAATGGCCAACAAATGCGTGGCTCAGTGTATTGAATTGGGATACTATTGGAAGTGAATAGAAAGTTATTGGAAATTAAACAGAATAATAAATAAGAATAAATAAACAAGAATAAACATTTGAATTGATGTAAACTTGTAATCGTAACTTAATTTATCATTAATCCCGATTTTTATTGGAGAAAAGCCGAAAATATTAATATTAATTATATATCACTTTGAAACCTTTAAATTACGCCATAATATTATAATTTATAGCAATTCAATTCACATCATGCAAAGGTCACGCATATCGTGAGAGTAAAACATGGTTTTATTTAATTCATCGGTGATATAACAATACAAATGGTTGTGGGCTTATTATGGGGCGTAATAGTAGTTCGACAACAAACGATTTCGAGACATAAAAAGAATCTCTCTTTTACTCAACCCTTGGCACAAATACATTTATGCTTAACGAAAATATAATTAACTCAACACTTCTTAATAATTCACAGCTGAAGAAAGGCATATCACACCAAATGTGTTGTGTGTGTGAGCGTATCAGTCTTTTTTTAAACTTTTATGAACTTATAGTGAGAAACGGAAAATAAATGTAAACTCTAGTAAAAATAGGGTTATTTCTAAAAATAAGCAAATAAGTAAATAAGCAAAAAATAATAAATATTTTTTTGTAATCATGACTGCAAACTCTTAAGATAGTGCTTACGGAAAACTTGTTTTATTTATAATTAGTAAGCTTTTTTGTTACGGCAGTGGTGCACTTAAAAGTTTAACTTGTTAGCAAGAAAACAAGAAAAGAAAATACTTTACGATTTTTAATTATTATTATCGTAACTATTTATGCCAGTATTAATTATAGCGTACAATCATTTACGATTTAGGAAATTATATGTATAAATGAACAAAAATAAAAATAGCGACTACATTGAACAAAGGCGTTTTTAGTAAACAACACATACTAAACTCAAAAGAAATTAATTCGTTCTATTACACGCAAAAAATTTTATTGTTATTTTTATTCGAGCAGGTGTTCTCTCTCTCTCTCTCTCTCTCTCTCTCTCTCTCTCACTCTCTCTCTCTCTCTCTCTCGGCTGCGCTCAAAATAAGAATTTAACAGACCGATAGACATTCGCGATGTAACGATAAAATAACTAATTTTTCACGCAGTAAAATTGCCATCAATTTTTTCTGAAGCATAAACGAGTTTTATTGATTTTAATATCATATCTGGTTTACGGTGGAGTGAGAAGCGAGTGAATGAGTACGTAAAAAGAGTCGAGCAAAATAAGAAAAAAAAACTGAAGTGCGAGGTTAAAAAACTTGAAACACGATAAGGAAGGATACTTAAGAATTTAATGCATCCTGGAAAATGAACCAACACATTGCTACAGTTAGATGTGTAAATTAATCGTTAACTCCAATTTTTCTAAATATATTCCGATTCATAGATAACGGATTGGTTATTTACATGTCATTGGCAAAAATTTTCCGGTTAAAAATACAAAATCAAAAAAAGAAGGTTAATTGTTAGGGAGAGAGAGAGAGCTCATAAAATTTTTTAGTACAGGCAGAAGTAATTAATACTTTCTTAAAGCGATAATATTTTATGTCACTTGACTGATGTTTAACTAAACCACTTTAAAAATATTACCCACTAAAACAAGCATAAGCATTAGTTATAATAAAATATCAGGAAAGAATCTCAATTTATATTTTTTATCTCTTGGGGTTAAAAAGAATATCTCAAACATTTTGCAATCATATTGCAAAATATTTGATATCTATTTTTAAAATCACATTTACAGTAAGCAATGGATAGGTAAACACTATATTTTTATCAATCATTTACGATATATGATTTACTATTACAGAAAGTTTTAAAAAAAGCCAAACACACAAAGCAAAACACAACTTTTTATTACCTAACAATAGTAATTTAAGTTCTCGTCTAGCATTGCGTTTATCTATCTTTAAGATACGCTTGATTTCTCTATTAATTCTCTTCTGTTCCTTAACTTCAGAACTGTCGCAGCAATAACACTCCATCGTGTGTCGTAAAATGTTTATTTTTTTACTGTTAATTCAATTTACTGTTATATTTCGTGATACAAATTATTACTATATAAACAAACTATTGTTTTCGTTCCCAAAAAAGAAAAAACGATACAAACAGCACTGATTGAAAAAATTAACTTTAAAACTTAAGGATTAGAGCAAAAAAATTCGAGGAACACATTGTCAGACAATCAGTTTAACGGAGCAAAATGTTTAGAGACAATTATATTATTAGAGCAAATGAAGTGTTACACACACGAAAAATCTTGCTCTACCGATAGAGAGACACTGATTAAGTGAGCGAAAAGATGCGAGTTATTCTTTAAATCGATATTCTGTTTACTTGCGATCGAATACATGCACACTTGTATCATAGTTTATACAGTATATGGATGGGTGTGGTATACGATACGATGGATGGATCGCATACACACACATCTCTCCGCATCACTACAGTGATCATAAAACGTTAGTGATCTCTCTGTTTTGCACAAAGTTTTATCAGCAATAAGGCATCTATTGAGGGAATAAAATGTTTGATGGCTTTTGTCTATTATTACCTCGTATGCCAGACTCGATGATGTGTGTAAATAAATACATAACGCACACACATTACTAACATAGTTACTCAGTTATTCGTGTGTTTGTGTGTGTGATTTCTATTGAAATTTTTGCTTTGTTTTTCAGCCATTCTATGGAAAATATTTTTATCTCACTAAAGGTTGCTATTAAGTGTGTTATTTAGCGGTTTTTTTGTTTTTATAACTAGAATGTTTAGCGTGTTCGCAATACTAGAGATGAGAGAGAAAGAGAGAGAGAAAGAGAGAGAGAAAGAAAGAAAGAAAGAAAGAGAGAGAGAAATGATTTGAAACATACATTCCCAAAGAATATACAAAATATATAATTTAGCACTAAATGATGTCTCTATTGAAAACTATTGTGCAACAAAACAATTTTTTTAAAATGAGTTATAATAATGATAGAATAGAAATTTATGCTCATTTAACTAAATAGGAAAATCAAGTAACGCTGATCCTGTCATGACCTTATTGAGGAAAACCTATAAACGATGATCTGTTTATATTTCCTTCTGTTCAGAGTAATTATTAACAAATTAAACAAAATTATTTATTTGAAAAACAAAACAGGTTATTGGTATTGCGAAAAACCATTCGTTACGCAAGTTTTTGGAGATGCGAACGAATACATACAGTAATGCATAAACAATAAAACACCGCAGTATAACCAAAATTAATTCTACATTTGTATGCGTGTAACGCATATCGAATCATTTTTTAGGTGGAGATAACGAATATTTTACATTCATTTCGGTATTGTATTATTATTGTATTGTTTTAAATTTCGCAATTAATTAATATGCAAATAAGTCTTCTATACTATAAGTACGGCAACAATACAAGCGTGCAAATCGGGAATTATATCTGCGCTTAATATCACTTCATAAACATAACTGTATACGCTTTTTCATTCATACGTAGCGATTGAACTTAAAACGCAAAAATATTTCAACTTTGTTTATAATTAACTATTTTCCCGGTTTTTGCGCATTGTTCGAGTTTATGCACTTTTCCGAAATCGCGAAATAAAAATAAGATAAGCTAATGATTTGTCAGCAGAGATAACCTTTTCTCGAGTTCGTTCATACTATCTTTTTATGTCCGCAATCGTCAAATAGAAAGCAATCAAACTCATATTACACGCTTATAGTCTATATCTGTATATCTGTATAACGGTATTAATTCGTGTGTGAATTATTAAAATTGTGAATTGTTTTAGCGCACACGTAATTTTATTCATAAATAAATTTTATCAACAAACAAATTAATTGAATAATTATACGGGGAAATTGTACTTGGAATTGAAAATTGTACCGTAAACTAAAATAACAATAATAATAATACCGCTGCACAATAGGATATTGCAGCGTGTATTTTATTACTCATATACTACATATTTTGTTTGCATTGCAAAGTTTTTTTAATGTCTGGAGGCTGAAAGCACATAGCGAACTCACTTTACGAGAAATAATTATTGCGATGGAATGTAAATTTTGCGCCCCACTCCCTCCGTCTCTCTCCCCACTACCGAAAACCTCATTAGAAAACTTGTTTCCCGCCACGAACTTATTTTTATGAGCTGATGATCGGACAAAGAACTAGAAGTCGCGAGCTTGAAAATCGTATACGTCACTGAAGTACCGTACAGTTTTACCAAAAAACATTAATGATAAGTCTTTTAATGGTTAAACGCTAAATTTACTCTCAGGGCTATACGCAGGCAGAATTTGAATGCGTTGTGGGCAAGTTATGCAGGATCTCAACCTTCGAGAATGCGAGCTTATATCTCATCCGAATCAAAATCAAAATTTTCTGCTGCAAAAAAAATAGATTCCTTCCTAACAATCGCTGAATTTAAGTGGCAATTGTTCGCAGCGGGGGTCGACCCCAACAGACACTGGCGCTTGTGTAACACTGGTAAACGATTTAGAAAAAAACGACGAAAGTTTGTCACGGCGAAAAAGAAAAGAGGTTACACATGCGTTATTTACTTGCAAAACTGGTTTCTGTAACGCGAAGAGAAGAAAAAAAAATACTTCTTGCAAAACTTCTAAAACTTGCGACTTCGCATTATTGTCATTGGGAGCGTACACACAAAAACTACACACATTGGGAGGAAAATGTTATGCATTTCGCTTATATAACCATAGTCTAGTTATCTCGTGATTATACGATAAAATCGAGCTTTAAGTTTTTGTGCGAAATATATATTTGTTTTGGTTTGTGATCGCACGAAATGCCACCAATGATAGTGAATTTTCGACAGCGAACATGAGTGACCTAAGCTTAACAGTGTCCGTGATTTCAGCGCTGGGTGTTGTTTCCGTTTTAATTTGCGTGTTTTATTTTCGTTTGGTGTTTCCAGTGGCTGTGGGAACCAGTGTTCTCGGATACCAAATACTATTCGGTTTATTCCTATGCTTTGCCATAAATTTCACGTTTCTATTACCAGCCGATTTCACGATTTGCTGGTTTAGGAGATTAGGTATAATTTTGAAAGAAAAGAAAAACTTTTAACTTGAAATTTGAAATCGCAATTCATTTTTTTATTAAAAAAGGTATGCCATTGTCATATACGGTAATAATCAGTGGCCTATTAGTAAAAGTATTGAACACTTGGAGAGTAATGGCAATCAAAAGCCGCTCTCAACAGTTAAATATGTCCACACCAGCAGATTTACTGTTCATATCATCGGGTCTGATATCGCTGCAGCTAATCATCACATTGATCTGGCTGTTCATCTCTCCTCCTAATCCTGGTTTACGCAATGGTGTGTTGACGTGTTCCGCGTCCGCATCATCGTTACCAGTATTCGACAGTGAAGTTGTTGTGTCTGTTTTAGACGTCGTTCTTCTGCTGATAATAACAATGTTTTTCTCGGCTCTCACGTGGAACTGCTACGACCAGAATCGAGAGCCGCGTTGGATAATGTTGTGCGCTGTGGCCACTATTATTATTTGGTCGGTTTGGCTGTTTGTGGTTGGATATGTTGACCGCAGCTATTATCACGTGTCTATTGTTTGTGCCAATTTATTGAACTCGTGTTTCGTTATGATAGTGTTATACGTGCGTAAACTCTATTTGTTCGCCAAAATAACGCGTCGGATGCGAAAAGAGCGTCAATTAAAGTCATTGCATTCGCTTCAACAACAGCACCAGATATATGGAGGTAATATTTGCGCTTCAAACGTATATCCGAGATAAAAGTTTAATACAAGTCTAGTGATATTAAAATTGGTTGTAGATTAACTAAACCATGAGAATTGTGGTAAAATTTCTATGTATGTGAGTTCTAAACAATTGGGCAAAAAACTTGCCAAAACGACTTAAATAAAAACAAATAAAACTTATTGTTTGGTTAAAATACTTACAATACTGCAAGGTTTAGTAATGTACTTCCAAATGCCCTTAAATAAGCAGTCTCGAGATTATTTTTTATCTATCTTCGTACCATTTAATTCCAAAAAAATTAATGATTCTCTTCAACTAGCTTTTAAGTCAGCGCCAATAATATGGCACTTAACGCAAAGCTCGTCGGCGAACGCGCGCGAAAATACTCTAAGAGGTGCCACAAGAGCGCCGTTCGAAGCCGATTACGGGCCCGAAGATAATGTGAGCACTTGCGGTTCGGTCAAGTCAAACGCTTCGGCACAGGTTCAGGCTCACGACCTCTACCCGATGGAGGTGTACGACGACAACTGTGGCAGTCAGTTCGCACCACTCAGCTCTTTGTTCGCGCACAGCAATAAATCCGTTTATGGCGTTATCGATGACAGCATAACTACATTTCGTTGAATAATTTGTTAATATAGCAATATGTTTTGTTTTATTTTCGGATGATTTGTTTGATTTTCGGAATATTGTTTTATATATATTTTTTAAAAAACTTTGATAATTTTTTTCGGAAAAAAGTTTGTTCCGTAATTAACTTTTTTATGTAATTTATATTTGTTTTACTTATTTATTTTTCTGTAATTATTGAGTCTGTAATTAATTATTTTCTCGTTCTATTTAAAAACGGTTTAACATTCTCTACAAAATTTCTCGCTTTTATAATCTTTCAAAAAAAACTTTTTACAATTCTTAATACTTATGTTATCTTATGTAAAGATAACTTTATCCAACTATTGGATATAAACATTACTATTTATATTTGCTGATAAATATCAATAACATCTATAGATTCACAACTTATATGGCAAGTAACAGAAGTGACGAGATGTTGACCAAAAGTCCAGTTTTGGACGTGCGAAACACACATACAGCTCGTACACGCTCTGCGTTATTTAACAAACTCTGAACTATAATTAAAAAAGCTATAAATTTAATCTTAATTATGGTTAAAAAATTTAAATGAAACATTATAATATCCCGGATGCATTGTTAGCGCGTTACAAGTGTAAAAATTTAAATAATTAAATAAGATTTAATGCTTAATAACGCGTCTATCTTAATTAAATACTAATTAAGAAAAATTATTGCACGGAGCATCTCTACAACAATTCATTTTTTAATTATAAAAACTCGTGATGAGTCTCAAAATACCTCTTTCGGTTTAAATTAACTACGATTTAGAGTTAGTTATTTATCGTGAATGCATTGTTTTTCCCAGCGATAGGATGTTTATTTTAAAATAACTTCTAAGTATTCCCAATACCAAAAAGCTGTACACTGAACAACTATTATGATAACAAAAGCTAATGATATATCAGTTGTACGCGATATTGGCTCTTATCGCGCAAATAAATGCTTGAAACACTTGACTTCGCGACTGAACCTTCTTAAACAATAGCTAGATATGGGATGCTTGAAACGGTCTTAAAAAGTTACTATGTTTTATTGGCAACACAAAACTATTCAAAATTAAATTGTGATCGTATTTTCGTTACTTTAGTCAAAAATGTTATTAAAATTTGTGCCAATTTTACTGTGGGTTTGCGGTACCTCTAAAGCTATACAACGCGATCAGCTTTATTCGTTCGGTATCGGAGATAATGCCATTCCGTCGGACGCGGACGACGTGTCATCGCCCGAAGTGCCGCTATCGGTGCCCATTGTGTTTTACGGCACTGTTTACAAAACTATATTTGTGAGAAATCCGTTTTGATTTTACATTTTTGCTTTTGTTGACGATTGAAAATAAATATATATATATTGTTTTTAATGCTTTCTGTTGACTGCAGATCAACGACAATGGAATAATTTCATTTTTAACCGAAGTACGTACTGATTATGTTTTTTGACTTGAATCGTAATGCCAATTAAAAATTTACTCTAAACCATCGAAAAGGTACCGGGATTTTTCAATTCCCAATTTCCGCTCTCATACCCAATTATCGCGCCAATGTATTCCGATGTGGACACTAGAGGCAGCGGTACGGTTTATTACAGGTAATAAAAACCCGATAATATTTGCATTTTCGAGAACCAAAATGAAAAAGTTTTTCTCAGCGAAACGAAATCAAAAGATCTGCTGGACAGAGCGACCCAAGATATTGTGCGATACTTTTCGAGAGCATCGCAATTTCGTGCACAAAGCCTTTTTATAGTGACGTGGGCCGATGTTGGCCGTTATAACAAAAATCCAGAACCGGTAATATATTCGATCAATTTTTATTTCACATTTAAGGCTAAAAGTTATCGCCCGTTTGTTTAGCAAAACAGCGCTCAAGTAGTAATCGCTTCGAACGGCAACGATAGCTACGTATTCTTTTTATATCCCGAAAATGGTATTAAATGGATTCAAGGAGACGGTAAAATAGCGAATTTGCCGGATGCTCGAGCGCAGGCGGGATTTATGTCAGGCGATGGCAGATATTTCATTCTACCGGGTTCTGGTACCGATCAATTTAGAAATTTTGATAAGTAATGATTTTTTCAAATTAATTGTAGATCTTAATGATTTGATTTTTGATATCATAGAATGTCAAACGTTTATCGCCCGGGAGTGTGGATCTATAATGTCGGCAGTGATGTGATCGCTCCCGATATTGATGGCGATAAACCATTACGGAAAAGTGAACGCGAAACATGCGTGTCTTCTCAGCTTCCATGTCCGCCAACAGCCTCTTGTACTGATTATGATGGAGGTTTCTGTTGCTCTTGTATTGATGGTTATTTTGGAAATGGAAGGCAATGTTTGGCTAATAGTAATAATTTTTACTATGTTTTTATTACCTATTTTCTATTATTTTTAGTTATAACTAAAAAAATCATTTTATAAAAGACTAAATACATTCGTTTATCTTATCTGAAATCAAAATACACTCAAAAAAAGTACAAACTGGGAAACATGAAAGGAATAACTTGATTATTAAATATTTTTAGATCAACCACTTCGTATGAACGGAAAAGTGAATGGAATTTTAAATGACTATAGACTTGAAAATGTTGATTTGTACGCATACATTCTCACAGAAGAGGGCAGATCTTATACAGGTTTTAATTAGTTATTAAATTAAGTTTCTATTTAATCTTGTACTGTACTAATTAAATTATTAGCATTCAGCCGAATCCCGCCAAATATTGGCTATGATATGCAAACACTTTCCACTCTGGGAAATATAATTTCATGGCTATTCGCGTCATCTAAATCCGGTGCACCCAATGGTTTCTCGATTACCGGTTAAATTTTACTCATTGACTTGCAAATAGCAAATAAAAAAAACTGTTAAAATTGCAAATACATCTAACCTTATAATCATAGGCGGAATTATAAACCGAACAGCGGAAGTCGATTTTCCCCAAACCGGTCATCACGTAAGCATATCCGAACAGTTCTTAGGGCCAGACGTGTTCAACTTTCTTAAAGCAAACATCGAAATACGTGGTTCACTGCCAACTGTTCCGTACGGCTCTAAGATTGAGATCGAAGACTTCAAAGAGGAATACACTAAAGTCTCGCGCGGTTTGGTTCGTTCTCACGCCAGTCATTCGTACAAACACGGCGAAAATTCGCTAAGCATTCCTATAGTGATTGACCAGACAATTGTTTTCGAGGAATGCGATTTTGCACCACAAACCGATAAGGCAACCACTTTTGTGTTATCGGTGGCCAGAAATTATATCGTTTACGAGAATCAGGAGCAGATCGTGCGTTTCGCGTCAACCAGTAAAATATCCCCATTACAGGGTAATTGATGTCTGATCTTTGAAAAATGTTATCCGCGGTATTTTAAGATATAATTTTTTTACCCGAAGCTGATGACCCATGCCTTGATGGCAAATCAAAGTGTGGCGCGCATAGCAGTTGTGTGGTCACCGATGAGTCGTTTAAGTGTGTATGCGATCGCGGATTCGAGAATGATTACCGCGAAGACGAGAACAATGATATTGATTCTGCCGTTTGTGTCGGTACGAACATTTGATATATAAAATTATGTGATAATCGTTGGTACTTAAAGTTTTTCTATTAATTCTAAAAGATATTGATGAATGTTCGACAAGTCGTGATCATTGTCACACTTATGCCGATTGCGTGAACACTGCTGGCTCTCACACGTGTACCTGTAAAAACGGTTACTTTGGTAATGGTGTCAACTGTCAAAGTAAGTGAAGATTCAGTGTGCGAATGCCTAAGTCTGTCATCAAATAATTATTTAGACTAAATTTCTAATAGTTTAATTATATTTGAACTTTTATATTAAAAAGTGATTAAAGAGTTAACAACAACACCCTTTTTGCTCATTTTTCGTTAGAAAGCGGAACTTAAAATTTAGCCCTTGTCTGTCTGATATGTTACATCCGTATGTTAAAAGTGACTATTCATGCCATAATAGAGATACTTTTTAAATATAACTTAACTCAGCTTAAACGTACGCTTAAGATTTAAAAATCTGTTCATACTAATAAATTCTATGTATGCGTCTTGTTTGCATAAATAGTGGAATTTATTCTGTTTTATTTTTATTTGGGATGTCTAACATTATTTTAGAGGAAGTTGTTTGCGATGATTTAAGGTGCGATAAAAATGCCGATTGCGTGCACTTACGAGGAAGAAATCCTGAATGCAAATGCAGGGGTAATTATTAAACAATTTAAAAAAAGGAGAACTCATAGAAACCTAATAATAAATTTTAAGCTGGTTTTACTGGTGACGGTTACGTCTGCCGCAAAGGAGGTTCAGAGAACGAAGACTGCAGATCCTATAATCTATGCGACATTAACGCCGAATGCATCGGTAATCCAAAGACAGAACGTTATCAATGTTTTTGTAGACAGGGATACAAAGGCGACGGAATTGTTTGTGTGGAGGAATCGCAGTCTTGCGAGCTGTCAGACAATTGTGGTTCTGATGCGGAATGCATCTCAGATGATATATCGAATTCCTATTACTGTGCTTGTAATCCGGGTTTTGTTGGCGACGGATATACTTGTCTAACAGAAGTTAACCAACAAAGTTGTTACACTCTAAACAACTGTCACCCAAACGGTCAATGTGTGTACGATTCGTCGAATGGTCAGTACCAGTGTAAATGTAATCCAGAATATTCTGGCGATGGTTACCAATGCGCACGAACTGGTAAACTATTTTACCGTTTTATAGTTAACATTAGTTTCTAATATTTGGTGTATATTTAAAGGTAATGTTGAATGCAGTACCGATTCTAATGTTTGTTCTCCAAACGCTGATTGCGTTTATGATTCTGTTACGCGACTGAATGCGTGCAAATGTAAAGAAAACTTTAGAGGAGACGGAATTACCTGTAAATCTATTGGTAAGCTATACTTAACGATTTGGGAATTATTAACAAACAAAGTTTATTACAGACGAATGCAGTCCACAAGACAATTCTTGCGACAGAAATGCTCGCTGTTTGTATAATTCGGTCGACACTAGATATCAATGTCAGTGCAATAAAGGTATTAAAAAATTAATTAATATGGTTTTAATGGACTAAAAAATGATAATATGGTTTTAACTATTTAGGATATTCAGGAGATGGTCGAAGATGTATACCAGACGAAGACGCGGCCTGTAATTTTGCCAATAATTGTAACGCTAATGCGAGTTGTGTTTTCGATTTGCAGACACTTAAGTACAAGTGTCAGTGCAATATAGGATTCAAAGGCGATGGGAAACAATGCAAACCCCAAATGATATTGTCATGCAATATCATCAATAATTGCGACATTAAGGCTGAATGTTCGTACAGTTATGACGCACAAGCATATCGATGCCAATGCCTAAACGGCTTCATAGGCGACGGTTACAGTTGTCGTCCATCAAAAACCTGTCGAGAAGATCTAACGCTATGCGATCGAAACGCCGAATGCCTATACATAGACGCGTTACAGTCGTTTACATGTCAGTGTAGACAAGGCTATATCGGCGATGGCTCTCCGAACAATTGCGCTGTGTCTCCAAGACATGAAGGAGATTATCTAATCTTCACGCAAGGAATGTCTTTGCTGCGAACACCGCTTGAGCCAACAGTTGAAGATCCTGGACGTCTGTTGCTAACAAAACCGCATCAAATTCCTGCCGGTCTTGACGTGGATTGTGTCTATGGACACATTTATTGGAGTGATGTTGCGTTCGGTAACATATATCGTGCGTCTTATAACGGTTCTGCACTCGAAACTGTTATCGAACGTGTGCTTCGTTCACCAGAAGGTGTGGCAATTGATTGGGTGAGCAGAAACATTTATTGGACCGATTCGTTAAAGGACACGATTGAGGTGTCGCTATTGGATGGTAGACTGCGTAAAACACTGATCAGCAATGATCTGTACGATCCGCGTGGTATTGCTGTACATCCGGGAATGTATGCTGTTTTTTAAATTTTTCTTAACTATCTTTATTAAAAAATAAATTATTATCTTATTAATTATTAGCGGTAAGATGTATTGGTCAGACTGGAACCGGTTATCGCCTAAGATAGAGGTGGCAAACATGGACGGCTCTGGAAGAGCTGTACTGGTGTCCAGTGATCTGGGTTTGCCTAATAATTTGGCATTAGATTATGATCGGAACGAGTTATGTTGGACTGATGCGGGTTTGCATCGAATCGAGTGCTTACAACTTAATTCCCAAAGTCGTCGGGTTGTCCACACTCCTACTGGTAATCTGCAAACAATTAGTGTATTTTACAATCAGTTGTTTTTCAAAACTTGATTTTAACGAATTGAAACTTTTATTATTGAGAATAACTTTACATCGAAAGAAATATTCATTTCCAGTGAATAAAATTGTTGTTTTAGAACACGATTCTAATGTTTTATCCTTTACGAGTTAGTAAAAAGAGAGGGCACCTAAACTTAAGGTTTTCCTGGAACATTGAATGAATCGCAAATTCTTATTTTATTTTAGGTTAATGTTTATACAATTGTAATTTTAGAACCATCTATTTTCAAAAACTTATTACATTTTAAATAATCAACTTTACTATTAATTTTTTCGTTAATTTGTTAACAGCACATCCTTACGACCTCGCATTAATCGGTGACTCGATTTATTGGACTGATTGGGAAATGTAATATAAATAGATGTGATTTTTGTTTGATATTTTAATATTAATTTAAAAATAGAAAACACGTTCAACGAGTGAATCGAAACGGTGGTGTACCCGATAAGCTGGAGTTACCAGCGGGTGGTAATGGAAGGCTTTATAGCATAGTGTCTGTGGCGCGTCATTGTCCGCGAATTTCCAACGCTTGTTCAGTACAAAACGGCGGCTGTAGGCACTTGTGTTTGCCCAATGGTCGAGGAAGAACGTGCGCGTGTCCTGATTCTGACAACACTTCTTGCAATGAACTGAAATAAGTTTAATAAACTTTTTAGAAAATAAAGTTAAGAGTTTGTAAAATTTTGAAAATAAAACTTTGTTTCGATAATTACACTTTAAAACGATACGGAATAAAAATCGTGGGCTATATTTTGAGTTTGCATTACCTTTAAATAATCCCATTAATTGAGTATAAGTTTGTATTTATCCGAAATAATAACTTTAGCAAAGTTTTATGTCTTTTTCATTAATATCAGAGATGGCATTAATATAAAATAGTCATCATAACTAAAATTTTAACTTATATTCAAACAATAATTTCCGTTTCCTAAAAGTTTTAGTTACGACAAAACATTTACTTCTAGTTTTATACATACAGATACAGATGGCATACGTATAATTTGTAACTATTTTATTGTTTTATGGGTTTATTTGTTTTATTGTAAAAATTGAAAATACTTATACTATTCATTAATATAGTATTAAAACAAAATGTAATTTAACTATACTTACTTGTAAGCTAATAATTGATAAGCGACGAATTATACAATTAAAACCTATTGTATGATCAAAATCCATGTCCAAAATGAAAATGGAAAACTTAAGTCTTTAAACAAACTTTTCGGCTGCGAATATAAAACGGTTAATATCTATATATTGGACACCTTTCGAGTCCATGGCGACACTGCCCAACCAAACAGCTAGTCTTCCACTGTTGTTGGAGTTAATGTCAAATACAGATTCTGGTGATTTTCAAAATTATAACTCACTTAATTATTAAACTCGTCAAAAATGTCAAAAATCAGACATACCTGTGACTTTATGAGAACAGTTGGCAGTCTTCCAGCGTTTAAATACGTTATATTAAATATCTATGCTTATTTGAGATAATAACATCAAACAAAACATTTTATTAGAAACATAAACAACTGTTTGGATTCAATCCAAGTCTGAATAACTTTATTTAATTAACAAAAAACAATGGATCTTTAAAAGGTGGAATTATTTTAAATAAACACTAACTTTGAAGAAATTAGCAAACAATTTCACTATCGTTATATTATTTTTAGACGAAAATTAAATTTAAATTAGTTTAAATCAAATAGTAGTTACTAAGATGAGCCAACGCAGCCACCGCTGACTGAAAGCCTGCATTATAATCAGTGGCCACTTCATTATGAACGTAATCGCTTCTGTCGTCCTTATAGCTGTCATCTTTTCCCGGACCTCCCACTAGAGCACCAGTAAGTATGTGCGGATTCGGTCCATTGAATGACATAGAGTAAGCGTTGCATCCAGACGGTGGTGTTGGACATGAACTAACAAATTGTTATTAAAAGTGTTACAAAAAACTTTTAGTACAATATAAGTTTCAATAAATGAATTTTGGTTAACATACGCTCCTCTGTGATGCGGTCGTTGTGGTGGACCCGTACCGACTCCCACAACAAAACTTCTTCCAGTGTCACCCAAAGCGTAACCGATTTGTTTTTTGGCAAAATCTCTATACGCAGTCGATTTTATACCCAATTCTGCAGCCTATTAACAGAATTCAATTAATATACTCGATGTCTTAATATTAAACTTATTTTCAAACCTGAAGACAAATCAAAGCGGCGTTAGACGCGTGTCTCAGTGGTCCCCATTGATCCAAATAGACCATACCTTTAGCCGATTTTGGTGCGTCGTTAACCACCCAATCGCAGTACGCTTGTGCGGCAGTTTTAAATTTTTCGTCGCCAGTAATCTTTGCCATTAGAACCTGAAGTCCTGCGCGTTTGTCATCCCAGCTAAACTGTTCTGGACGTGCACTAAGATTAAATTGAGTCCAATGTTTCTCGAAATCGGTTTTAAAAGTCGTGTCATTTGTGGCCCTTAAAAGCCAAGCAGCAGCCCATCCCAACTCATCACCGAAACCACTCCATGATCTGACAATTTTTCGATATTATGTAATTGTTATAAACTTTCTAAGCTATTGTTATATTAAATATAAAATATTCACTTATAATACTCCGACGCATCGGTTATCGCATCGGAATAATTTCCACGCTTTTCGTTAGCGAATGTGTACAACGATTTCGCGTGTTTCAAAAGAGTTGCCGCATAAGTGGCGTCAGACTTGAGCACAATCGACGCGGCAGCCAATGCTGCGGCTGTTTCTCCAGCCAAATCTGAACCTGGTTTCGATTCCGTGATTTTATACGCTGGTCTCTTGTTAGTCGCGGGCCACTCTTCCGGTCGTCCCCAAAAATTGTGATCCGAACTACCCTGACCCACCTGTCCGTAGAATTCCCGATCTTTCGTGTGTGCCTTAAAATATATCGAAGTTTTACGAATTTTTTTGTTTGGTTTTTAAACAAATTTTTGGATATTTTAAATTTATACTTTAATAAAATAATCGGTTCCCCATTTTATAGCTTTCTTAGCGTTTTCTAGTTCACCAGCTTTTGTGAACGCGTCCTCATAGTCGACAACACCCCACGCCATTACTGTTACCGAATAAGCCATAGGAAACCCAAATTTTACGTGATCTCCAGCTATTAATAAATTCATTACTTAATGCAATTATATTTTTTAATTTCGCCGATTCTACGGATATCGTTCTTACCGTCAAAATAACCACCAGTTAAATCTTCACCGCCATCTCCTTTATCATTCAACATCGAGTCTCCCCTCCATGGTATTCTATTATCTGCCGGTAGTTTACCTGTTCTCTGCGCCTCATAAAACAACAACGAAGCGTGGAGTACGCGATTATAATCATAGCTGCCTTTTGTGCCAACTGGTGGTACAGTCGGGTTCGCATATGTTGGCGGCGCATATTTGCCTGCATTATTCCATTTAAATATTTTGTTTAATAAAACGAATATAATAAGATTAGTGTAATTAAGCACAAACCGAGGTCGACTTCTTTTCCCTTGAAAGTAGCGCTTAATAAATTACTACCGGCAACGTTATCATAATCGGCGTTAAATTTCAATTGAATTGTTTGGCCCGATTTTAACGACTTTCGATTGTTATCGTTTTTGATTGTGTACGATGTCTCGCCTTCACTCTTAGTAATAGTCGCCTCGTCCACCTTAAAGTCATAGTTAGAGATGTTAATATCATAAATGCTACAAAATTTGGCTTGACATAGATTAACTTAAATATTCGAAATAAAATGACGAAAGAAAAATATTTGATACGTACGCTTAACTTAACTTTATCCGAAAATTTCATGGTCACTTCCCAACCATCGGGAATATCTTCTTCGGCAGTGATGACTATCTGGGCGTGAAAGCCTCCCGGATGTATCTCGTATAAGTCATATTTGGCACTACAGTTAATAATGCCTATTAATAGAAATAGATTTCCCAATAATAAGAAGAGATTTCTCTGTAAATCGCAAGTAAATATTTTTATTTTTTAGTAATTTAACTTTTTCGAGTAATTTTTCGTACCATTTTTATTAAAAATCAGCAGATTTGTAATTATATTTGGGTAATATTTAATAATTATGTACCAATAATTTATATAGAAATAGGAAAACAGATAAATTATTGGTTTCATAATTATACGGATTTATGATTAGATTAACTGGATTTAGTAATATTTTGTTTACACACAAATCGCTACAACACCTGGTAATAATATTTTTATGGATTAGAAATTTTTTATAAAAATGTAAGAGCAAATATTTTGGCTATTTTAAATTATAAAAATAATTATTATAATATATTTTTATGACAAATTTTTAAGATCACAATTTTACAAGATTTTGCTTAAATTTATGTTCGTAAAAAATGTTATGTGTCATAAATTTTAATTATTCAGCTTTCGATTGTGTGTTTGTTTGCTTAACACAAATATGCTAATATGTTAAATAGAAAATTACATGTAGATTTTGGAACTTTTTTCTAACGACTAACAAACGATTTGGCACTAAATTTAGTTTTTCTCACTATTTTCAAAGCCCTATTATTAATGTAATAGTAATTATTATTAATTAATGCAAAAAGATGCTTACATTTATAAAAATATGATTTAACCAAAATCATAAAAATTGATCATACTGTATAAAAATATCATCACTGATATCGGTTTCATGCTTATATTAACGATTTATCTCGAGTCCTAAAAATCTAAACTAAGAAAGCTTTTATTATAGAAAAACAAAACTGTATACACAAAATTAAAATAGCTGACAGTGTGGTAATGCTTTGCATATGTAAATCGTATGCAAATATGAAACATTAAACAATTTGCGTTTATTCTACTATTTGGCAGCATTTAACAGTAAAATTTAAATATGCATAAAAGTTTTTATTAAAAATAATGACTGATTTACCACTACCGACAAACTCTATCGTCGAAAACGATGACACTATTATCGAAAACCCGACCACAACTGCTCCGAAGCCACCAAAAAACCATTCAACTCGAAAACGTTTGGCCAAAAACCGTAAACGAGTGAAACGAAACCAATCATATGCTCGAACAACTGTCGCACTATTCATTCCGGTCACCATATGTATGGCAATCGTACTCATATCTCTTACATTTCTCCCATTCTTCGCCACAAGTATTTAAACCCAATAAATTCAATGATAATTAATACTTTTAACTTTAACTGTTTTCGATTTGATTAATAAGGTATCGATTACTCGAAACATATACCCGAAGGATCATTTCTGGTTGAGAATGAAAAATCTTCGGCCTCCAGTAGAATACTGCCCGCAATCATATTAGCGTCGATATTCCTCTGTCTTGTAATAGCTGTGACCACATGTATGGCCATAATAATCGCACGAAAGTGTTACCGAACAATTAACACGTTTTTTATGGTGTCGTTTGCGTTTATTTTGGTGTTTAGCGCCACTATTTATATATTTATTGCGTTAAACACGTTTAATATACCGTTAGATTTAATAACCACAGCACTTCTCATATGGAATTACGCGATCGTCGGATTGATATCGATTTACGGTAATTTTGGTTACGTGTTATTGAAAAGGGCTTATTTGGTGATGACGTGCGCAATGTTGGTATTGATTTTCATCAAATTACTTCCGTCGTGGACCACTTGGACCATACTTTTGTTGCTATGTTTGTGGGATATTTATGCCGTGTTTTTTGGTGAGTAAATCAATGACCGGATAAAGTGATTTTGGATTTAAAATTAAAATATAGTTTTATTTTATATTTGAGGTCCGCTCAAAACGATTACCGACGACGAGAATGTGGAGCGTGAAGTTATGGCGCCAGTGTATTCAACGATTGTCGAACAGCAAATCAACGAATTTAACGAAGAAACTGAATGTGACTTTGAAATCGGTTTGGGAGACATTATCTTCTATAGTTTACTTGTGGGCAAAACGTATTCGTCGGCCAATATGTTGACCGCAATTATTTGTTTCGTTGCGGTTCTTATGGGAATGACTATCACTTTGTATTTGCTTTTGATTTGGAAGCGAGCGCTTCCAGCGCTTCCCATTTCAATTGTTTTTGGTTTGTTTTTTCGGTTTATTGCCGTCTATTTTATAATTCCGTTTAATTCATCGCTTATTTCGCGACAAATCTTTTTATAAATATCTTTTCAAATAAATAATTAAATAAGTAATTAAAAAATCTATGCTTATTACCTTAATTAAAGAAAGCAACATTTTGTATTGTTGTACCATTAGTTTCGTTATGGTTGATTATAATCATTTAATAAATACTATAATGAATCATAAAATTTTATTTTAACAAAACTATGCTCTTTATAACGCCAATTCGCTTTAAGGTATTCATGAAAAATACATTTTTTAAATTAAAATTTCACTAATACACGCTGTGATGACGCTCAGCGCTCGAGCGTGAAATGAAAGTGAGCGTCGGGGGTACTCATTTTACCGAGCGTGAGGTTGGTTGAGCGTTATTTTTTTGCCGACGCGAGCGTGAGCGCCGAGAGTGCGCATCACAGTAGATAATAAGTTAACAATGTAAAAGAATTATATTTTATTAAAATATACGCGTTTACAATAAGGTATTGGATTGGTATAATTAAATATTACAATCACTATTATAGATTTAACTTTGAAAAAATTAAAAGCCAATAATAATCTTTTTTTAACCGCTTTAAATTAAATGATAATCAATTTAAATATTTAAATCGATAATTTAATCGAACAGTCAATTTATTTTTCTACACTCATGTCTTTTTTATTGAGTTCATTAACTTTTTACTTGACAAAAACAATTACGAATAACATACAAGTTTTAAAATGCAAATTTGCGAATGAGCTTCGTTAAACATTCAATGCCTAATAGAATAACGCAGAATGCGAAACACTTAAGTATTGAAATGAATAACTCGCGGACTAAATTAAGATTCACTGGATTTAACTTAATGTCTTTCGTATTGACATTCTTTTCTTGTTTATAACTTTTACTTTTTGAATTTCGTTTTCTTATGCCGATAAACTGGTGAAATAAATTGACTAACATGTCTTGTCTTAAATTGATTCCGTGTTCAGTAATGCGTTGCATTCTGTAAAAGAGTTTAAATCATATTATAGTCTAAAACAACCAGCTATTGATCATATCTGTAACATTTTACTCGCACTAATCGAATTGAAATGAATTCATTTGAAGTTTAACAACTTTTGGAGTTTTTAAGTGAAAAATAATATATATAGGTTTTTAATATAATTAAAACTAATTAAATTAACTGGGCCTAAACAAATACTTATCTACAATGGTTCTGCTTGTATCTATTGACGTGATCAAAAACCATATTCCTTTATTACTTAATTTGGGTTTTATAAATTTTATCAATTATTGATGAACAGGTTTTATTAGTTTTATTTTAACAATAAATGCATTTTAATGCTAAGATTCTGGGCAGGATTTGAGTAAAACATTCATTAAAAATACGAGAGTAATGATTTAGTCACGTTTCTTGCATCTCAATTGTCAATAAAATTGAAATCATTTAAAAATTAATTCTATAATTTTTGATATTGTTGGTAATTAAATAAGAAGCGAAAGTTTCAATTTATTTATGAATGTAATTAAAAGTCTGTGCTTCAACTAAGATTGGTTTCGGATGTGCTAATTATGTCTCAAAACAAAGTATACAATATTACATTTTATAGACTTTTTTCCGATGTTTACTAAATTTGTTGATAGGATATGCCATATATTGATGATTATATTGTTGCTCTCCGATCCCAATTGGAGCGTTAATATTTGCTAGTTGTCTTAATTTTAGATTATAACTGTCGCCAACAATAGCCGCTTTATTATCTTTAGCCAATCTCTGTAAAGCATTATCCATTTTTTCCGACTAAATTATTTTAAAAGTAAATCATTTATTAACAATGATACGGTTATAATATCTGACTTTGTAAAGTTAAGTTCGCTCTCGCCGTTCGCTCGCTCCCATTAGTTAATATTATTTTTCATAAAGTTGAATTTTTACTTATAATTTCAGATTTTTATAAAAAATAAGCCAATAATCAATTCTATTTTTACTCTATTTTTAGAATCATAGTGTTTAAAGTTACAATGAAAACTGAATATCCCGTTTAGATGTTCACTAATTTTGACAATTTTACATTTTTTGACATTTTAAAGACTGTTTTAATATAAAAACGAGAGATCCCGTTCCGAATTTTAACATTATTTTGGTAATGTTTGCGTTATTTTTCCTAGATTTAACTGTTTTTTTGTCCAATTTTACACATTTTTGGCACATTTATGGCATTTTTTGATCATTTTTATGCCTATTTTGCAACAATTTTTTGGCCAAATTGATATGGAAACCCCTTAATTAGAATATGAAACTGGTAAAATCACTTTATTAAAGTAAAGATTAAAATCCCTTTTTTATCATAAGAGTGCGGACAGACGGACATTGTCAAATACATATCATCAAATATAATCTAGAAAGTAAATTAAAAATTTATAATCTGCGCAATCTGAATATTTAATTGGATAAAAAATAGGGATTTATTCCAAAAATTCTAAACAGCTCCATTCTAATCCAACAAGTTTTTAAGAAGCCTACCAGAACTTATTCATTTTATCAGGAATAGGATATATGCTAGACTATACTGCGGTACCATTTACTTGCATAAGTTGAATCCAATATATTCTTGATGGCATCGCTTGTAAAGTAATAAATTTATAGTCATTCCAATAATGGGAGAATTTAATACCGAAATACGCATAAGTCATGTTCGCGATATTTATTTTAAGTTTCGATTGAATTAATTCCTCAAAACTATTAATCGGTTTGATATCATGCGCTAATAGAATGGTTAATATGTTACTGGAGAAGCATGTGATAAATATAACGGATAAAAGCGTCCAAAAATTAATTAGGAAGCATTGATTATGTATTAATCCCTGATTAAGCAATGTTCGAAATACCATAAAAAGTTGGTTCCATATTTTACTTAAGCTTATAGTTCCCTTATCTTAAATATAAAACCATAAATTCAGATATTTTTAATAATAAAATAAATAAAACAAAAAGTGTTCGAAATTAGTGTTTATTTTTCAAATATAATTAATTCACAATACAGTAATATCGGCATGCAAATAATCGTAATAACAATCGACAACGTTTACGTCACCAATTTCCTCAGAATAAACAAAATCAAATTCAATTTCGGTTTTTTTGCCGATTTTGTTTATTTCGTCAATGAGTTTGAAATCATATGAGCCATTGTCGATATCACGTTTCCATCCGGAGTATAAATGCGGGTCAAACTAAGTTAAGATTAAATTATTATTGTTAATAAGCAGTAGTGTATCAATTAAATCCTTCAGTGAGCACCCAGAAAAAAATTTGGACTCAATTTTTGAACCTATTTTCTGCGATTTAACCAAAAGCCAACCATTATCCTGATTTTCGCTAAAATCAATATGACTTACTGAAATTTTAGGGCAAATAAAGTAAAAAAGAATCCAAATTAAATCTGATAATGATTTTTATCTAGCATTAAACCAGATTTGCTTTAATAAACAAATACCTAAACCTAAATCGACAACAAACAACTAGATAACGGTTAGTTAATTAACTCATCTCAAAATCTATATTGAATGCCCAAAAAAGTCAACAATTAATGAATAAACATGTTGCCAAAGCAAACTCAATATTACCACGAGATCTAGAGATGGAGAGCAAGAACGGGGGAGTGATAGAGATAGAGAGAAGAGTTTCGATTTTAATTAAATTCTGTAATATGTGTTTTCGAAAAGAAATTACTAGATATTAAAAGTTCTCCTAACAGTTGTTTATGTGTGTGTTGTCACGTAGTTTATAGATTTGCAGATAAGTTTTGAGCCAAAATGATTTTTTAAATTTGTCAGAATATTAAATATTAAAATGCTTACGTTGAGGGTCACTCTATCGCTAAAATTGATTTTTAGTCTCGGGTCCGAACCGATAATGTGATTGCGCAATACAAGCGTACATTGCTTAGTGGTTAACCCATCATTGCTCGTAGATTTGTTTATAGTCAATGTGTGTCCGAGATTTCGATCGTTATTTGACAATATCGAAACGACATACTTTTTTTCAGACATCTGTACGAATGTAATGGAAAAATGAATTTTTCTAATTAAATTGAAATTACTAAGGCCTTGAAAATCGTTAGAAAAAACGTTCAAAATAGTTTATTAATTGTTAAAAATAAATGGTCAATTCGTTAGAAAAAATCTATTGATTTGAAATCAAAAAATTTCAAAAAACCTAGGTTTTGCAAAAACTCAACGGAATTAAATAACATTATTTTAAGCTTTGCGCCTAAACATTCTTAGAATTTTTCTTTTAAATTTTTTCCCAGTGAAACCCTTAATACATGACCCCACTCAAAACTTATCGGATTTTAGCGGTAATTTTTAGTATTCTAACGCCAATTTAAAAAAATTGAATTCGTTAGAAATAAATAAAATCGTTTGAAATTTTTTAAACCGTTAGAATCTTTAGAAATGGTTAAGTTATAAAACATTATAATAGCTACCAATACGTTTTTGAATGGTTTTAACAAATCGTTAATTAACAATTTTCAAGGCCCTAAAAATTACTAATACTAAACATAAAACAAAAGAAATGGTTGGGCAAAAGCGATGGCAAATGCAATATTTAGGGGATAAGTGATCAGTGAATAACCTTATTCTATGCTCTTATATCTCACCTTCGATATTACAAATGAAATTAATTTAATTATCAATTATATTGTATATATAAACAAACAATTTTATGCAATATATTTGCGTTTAATTTTGTATTATTTTACAATAATTATGATCTATAAATATAATGAATTTATTAACATATTATACGCTTTAAATCAATTCATATTAATAGACATGATTTGTGGTCATACTTTTCACCCAAAAACGCGCGTACAGATTGTGTACTTCAATTAGCGCCGCTCGAACTCTATTGACATATTCGATGAACTAATCAATTCTAATGTAACCATTTATAGCGGAAATTATTTGTACCTCTATTTTAGCATTCAATGGTCGCATCGAATTAACTATTCTATGTTCAAATTATTAAAACCTAGAGTTCGCTTTATAGATGACTTCAATGTAAATAATAATATTTTTTAATCTAAAATATCAATTATTAATTTTTCCATAGTTTTTAAATAAAAGAAAATTTAATAAAATAAAATTACATGAGACAGTATTGGATATAAAATTGAGCTTAAATTCATCATAATAAATCTTTTATTTAGTCATTTTTAAAATGAATTCCAAACACATGATGCATTATACTAATTAAAAAGTTATTTAAATATATAATAACGATTTTGCAGACGAGATTTCGGTACATTATGCAAATGTTAGAAACTATTTTATTTATATTAATAATATGTTATCTTCAATTAGTATAGACTGATCACCTTTTCATTTTGGACAGGTTTGTTACTCTAAAATGTCCAATGAATATACAGTTTAGTAACTTAAAATTATTCATTAAATATTCCTCATAATTTAATAAAAACTGGATGTTTTATTAAATTATATTTGCATTTTAAGGTTATAATAATTCAATTGTCAAAACAAATATTTATTAAAACTAGTGACTCAAAATAGGGGCCGTAGAAATATTTGGGTCGCATCTTATTTTGAAATTAGCATTAGTTTTGGGTCGCAATATGAAATTGGCAATGGAAAAACAAACTTAATACGAAATCTAATCCTTATTATTAATCAAATTATAGACTATACCATAGATTTTCTTTGTGAACCTTGTTTTTTATTTTTAGCTCACTTTGAAAAAGTCAGTTAATGGATTTGGGATGTCTGTCCGGATGTAGTCTTTGTTATATAACAAAAATCAGGCAAAAATGACTAATATTGAGTCAAAATTGGGCCAAAACTGAGTAAAAATGTGTCAAAATTATCTTAAATATGGGCAAAACAGGGCTTAAATTTGATCAAAAATAACTAAAAATGGAGCAAAATTGGATTGAATAGGGGCAAAACAGGGCTTAAAATTAGTTAAAAATGACTAAAAATGGGGCAAAATTGGCTTGAATAGGACTAAAACAGGGCTTAAATTTGGTCAAAAATAACTAAAAATGGAGCAAAATTGGATTGAATAGGGGCAAAACAGGGCTTAAAATTGGTCAATAATGGGTAATATCGGTGCAAATATGAGTATATTTTGGCGTCACGCGTCTAAATTATTATACTAAAACTTGTGTTGACACGAGCCTATTTATATCTTTAACACAATTTTGAAGTTACCTAGTCGACAGCTAAAAAATGAATGAATAAAAATAACCTTAACATTCACCTATTTATAACAATGTTTTAAAGCACATAAAAATTTTTATCGAAACAATAATAATTAAAGGTTTTGCTTATTTAAAAATAGAAATCAATAATGTAAGCCAACAATAGACTTAAAGTCAAAGTGAGCGCATTACTAATGTTCATTCTTGTTTTATACCTATTATCGATTGGCTTATATTCAAATTGTTCTAACATAATCAGGGTGTTCCAGAGGGGGCTGGAGGGGGTTTCGCCCCCCAAGATTTCTCAAAAAATTGACCCCCCTACCTAAAAAATGGAAAATGACATCTCTATGGGAGAAAATTTTTTTTACTGTTTTTTTAGCCGATGGCAGAAAAATTGTCGCTTAAATCCGAGTAGTTTGACCCCCAAAACTAAAATTTTGAAAAGTCTGAAAGTAACCTCCCCCAGACCGACATACTCTGGGACACCCAGAATATAATATTTATATTTGTTATAAATCGCATATTTTGTAATAATATATTTGTAACAATTTAATAATAATATAAAGTTTTATATGAATTTGAATTTATTATTTTAGAGATATAGTTTATCAATCATAATTGATATTAAATCCATGTTCTTTAATATAATACCTCTAATAGCGGCAGATGCCATTAAGTTTTGAGTTAATTAACATAAGAAATCGGTAAAATCCATTTATAAAAGTAAAGTACATAATTCCTTATTTAACATAAAGAGTGCGCAGACAGATGGAAGGACAGATAAACAGAATTCCCAAATCCATTTATCTGAAATTTTCAGTTAGATAAAAAATTAGCTAACCATATCCGGATGAGCGAAAATGTATGCCATCTCAAATTTAACAATCAGTAATGAACAAATATTTCCATAGAAAAGTCTGTCATTCGCTGAATATGATATTTTAACCATATTGACATCGGTTAAACACGGAAAATTTAACGTCACGTACAGAAATTTCCATTCATATAAAGATTTACGAGAACTTATGACAATGAGGTACAATCCGTTTCTATTTTATAACCAAATCTTGGAAACATAAGATTATTTAAAATTTCATTGCAGAGTATAGACCTATATTTAGGTTTGAATAACATAGAGAGACCGTTACTGGAATGTTCAATCAGTCACTGGTTTCATGATGAATATAATTTAGTGATACTGAGCGCAGTACACACCGAAATTCCCAATTTATCACAAACAATGGCTACATATTCATGGCTGACTTGGATTCTGATCTTTTATTCATCTTTAATTATTTCCGTTTATTTAATTCTGTATGAAAT